>CM061918.1:129322636-129385341 GCA_031002005.1 Vandiemenella viatica
GAAGTATCCCGGCATTCGCCTGGAGTGATTTGGGAAAACCATGGAAAACCAAAATCTGGATGCCCGGACGGGGATTCGAATGCGAGGCCAGAGCGTTAACCGCTCACCCACCACGCTCAGTCAAAGACAGACAACGCTCCCTGAGCGAAACAAAACGACCACATCGCGTTCTGGTTTCTTGAAAAGGGCCACAACACATTATTAACGTCTGGTCTAGGTGACATTTTCCACATATGACGATTCATATTATTATTATCAATGTTATTATTATCAATATTATTACTTTGTTATTATTATTATTTTAAGAGTCTTGTAACACAACGGGGAAGAAGAATCATATGTATTAAATGCAGCCTGGACCTATTCGTCGTGAGCACAAAGAGAGTTAGATACTCAAAAATAGAGTTCGGATGTTTAGGAAAAATCATATTATTTCCTACCTTGTTTTTGAGCTGAAATGCTGAGTTAAACACTGATTCAAAGTTTCTGATTGTATTTTATATAGAATATAAATGCATATTCAGACCATTTTTCTAGTTTTTGTCATATTTCTATAATATTTAAGGTCATATGGTCATATTTTTAGGAAAAATCTAGTAGCTTTTTTTAATAGTATCGGGAATTCACTAGGTATAGATGAGAAGAAATTAAGATAATTATTCACAGAACTGTACTTCTGCTGTACAGATGGGGGGAAAAAACTAATTTTCACTGTGGTCAGAATTCACCAGTCAAGAATTAAAGTTATGCATTATTGTGACTCTCTAAACGTAATGTTCCGCCCGCCTTTTAATCTCGACAATGCAGCAGCAGCATGCCTGTGTCGAGCCGCGTCAATCAATATCTCAGTGAAATATCCTCAGTCATCGTTAAATCTGCAGTGGACTAGTGAGTAGACCTACCACCATGCCGAAGATAAAATTTTCTGGAAGTGCAAAATTACGTATTAAGGGAATTTCGAAAGGAGAATTTTAGTACAGATGAAAGAATTATAGTCTATAAATTATCTGAAATTAAAGTGAATTCAAGAAAACGATTTAATATTTAAATCTCCAATGGTGCAGCGAGTGCACGGAAGCAAATAATGCTGTCTACGCGAAAGGGGCACTGCTAGATGAAATAAATGACGTATAATTGAGCATCTCATGATGTACAGTAATTTTAAATGTTTGGTCATGTTTTGTCATTTTTAGGTCATATTTACCCATTTTTAAGATCAAGTTTGCCTGCATATTTCTCTGTGTTTGGTCCTGTAGATCCGAACCATACTGATAAGGGAGCGTGCATAAACCACGTAACTCCATTTTGGCCTCCTGTAAACCCCCCCTCCCTCCAACGTATTACGTAGTTTTTCCCCTTTTGATTCCAGAAGACATTTTGTACTGTTTTCTCGTGTCACATGATTGTAAATTACATACGGAGATAATCAACTGATGGAAATAAATATTCACATGCTGTTGTGAGTTCTGTTCCTCATTTTAACTGTGAAAAATGTTATGAAAGGAAAGCTACGTGGCCTGGCTCGGAACCCCCCCTCCCCCCACGTAGCCCAACGTAGCCATCCAACCAATCCCTTTCTCCCCCCCTCCCCCCACTGGACAGAGCCACGTAGTTTGTGCACGCTCCTTAACTGATAAGCCACAACGTGTTGTGGCCGTTTTCAAGAAATCACAACGCGTTTCAGTCCTTTTTATTCGCTCAATGTGCGTTTTAAGTTTTCGCCGACCTCTTCTCTTCCCTCCGTTTACAGTCCCCTCCAGAGCAGTCTTAAGCAGACACTCATTCCTCAACACGTGACCAATCCAGTTCCTTTTCCTGTTCCTTATTGTTTTTATGAGTGACCTTTCCTCTCCTACTCGCTCCAGCACTTCATCATTCCTTACTTTGTCCTTCCAACTTATTTTCTCCATCCTCCTCCAGATTCCCATTTCAAAAGCTTCCAACCACTTTAGATCTTCTTTGCATAGCGTCCATGTTTCTGCTCCATATAGTCCTACACTCCATACAAAACATTTAGCTAGTTTTTTCCTCAGCTTTTTATCCAGCCTTCCGCATAGTAAATTTTTCTTTCTATTGAAAGCTTCCTTTGCCATTGCTATTCTAGTTTTCACCTCCTTCTTGCAACTCATATTACCACTCACAATACTCCACTTGTTCAATTATTTCTCCTTGTAGCGTTATCATCTTTTCTTTCTTACTCTTTCCCACCATCATACATTCAGTTTTAGTCCTATTGATTCTCATTCCGAATTCATTACACCCTTTGTTTAAACAAATCAAAATTATAAAAAGTTAAAGCACATTCTGTGGAATATTGCATACCGTATAGCTTTAGTCTCTATTTGCGTATAGAGCTTTTATATAGGAGAAAATATAGCACTAGAAAATTGTTAAACATAATGCCGCGAACCACTAACTTAAGTGGGCCTAATTTTTTTTTTTTTTTTTCTACCTGTGAGTCAGAAAGAAGAGACAGGCTGGTAGGTCATATTTTGAGACATGCTGGATTGGTTAATTTGTTAGTGGAGGGAACAATCGAAGGTAAGAACTGTAGAGGAAGACAGAGATTAGAATATATGAAGCAGATAATTGAGGACGTGGGCTGTAAGGGGTATGATGAAATGAAGAGGTTGGCAGAGGATAGGAAGGGATGGAGGATTGCATCAAACCAGTCATAAGACTGACGACAGCAAAATATATATATATTATGAACAACTGAGAGATATTTTACTATACCATTACAACATAATAAAACTAAAAATGCCTAAAGTCCCTATGGTAACCCTGTTATGAAACTCCATGTGAACTATTAAAAGTTAATATCTGGATGTTGTGGATCATTTTTTCCTCAATTGCTGATAATATTAATAAATAAATTACGCCAAAGCAATTGACTTTTTTGTGTTTATTTGTCTCCCGTACGCGTTTCACTTCTTTTGCAGAAGCATCTTCAGCGGGTTTTTTCTGTTAATTATGTACAAAAGTTGTAAGCAGGTTATGTTTGTGGTTTGTACAGTGGAATGAATTATTATCTAACTTATAATCTACTTATATATTGTGGTCTATTGTATTTTATTTTTTTTAGCTCCATTCTCAGCATCAGTGCTTTTGCATTTTCGGTGGGTAGTGTCTTCATGTTTGAGATTCACAACACTACACTTTATTGCACTGCACTATGTGTATTTGTTATTACTTGCAAATGGCCGTTCTGTTTTGTTTACTAAGCATGGAGTTTTTGTAGTTATGCGGTGCTGTTTTGTTTTTTTTAGTCTTCTATTGTTTGGCGGTTTTTTCAAATGTAAATGATTTCAGCAGTTGTTGTTTTGTATGTCCATATTTACTGTTGTTTTTCTGTGTAGATGTATTCTATTTTATTTTAGCTTCAGTGTTTTGTATAGTGTTGGGAGTGTGAGGTTTGTGTATTCATTTATTATTCGTTTTCCTTCTGTTAGTGCTTTTTGTATGTGGTAGTTTTCTTGGAATGTTAGTATTTGTGGTTTGTTGTTGTTTATGGTGAGTATTGCATGTCTGAGTCAATATTTGTTGTGTTCTTGTAAGTGTTCTGCAAATGTTGAATGGTTATTATATTTTAGAGCTCTTATATGTTCCTTGTACCTGGTTTCGAATTTTCTGCATGTTTGTCCTATGTACTGTGCTTCGCATTCATTGCATGTTAGCCTGTATATTCCTGAATTGTGATATTTATTTGATTGTGTGTTGTTTTTAATGTTTTTATGTATTGTGTTATCTGTTCTGAATGCAACTTTTAGTCCCTATTTTTGAATATATTTGCAATGTCGATTAGACATTTATCTCTTCCTAACATATTTTACACTTTTTTTTTTAACGACCTTATAATGTGTAACTGATTTCAATAGCTGACATTTTAACTAAACGACACAACACAATATCTGCAATTGTGTAAAACAGGAAGAGGATTTTTCCAAACAGCTGGTACGGTAGCTGTAACTAGTGAAAGGGACGGGAGAGAACAATGCAGCCTCCAGGGTGCGCCACACATCTTACTGGTTTTCCGAACGGATTTTTATCAGCGTGCGCGTCCTGTGGGAAACTCGCATTTTTCCGGTGTCGGCCCTTTTGTTTCAGAGTCCGCTGCGTGTTCGTCATTAGCATAACTAGTCTGGTCCTTAGGGAGGATGCGAGGACCTCTCAGCCAAATGTCACCGCACGGAATGCAGACCAACAGAACAGACGCAATGTGTCAACCAGAAACTCACACGAATATACGCCTTACATCATCACTCTGTGAACGACATATGTCACATGAGCTTACAGTTATATGTGGAGATAACGATATTATTATTATTGACCCCAAAACTTCTATTCGCTCGTTAAGTATGGAGACAGCCGATCGAACTATCTTGGGTTACCAGATGCAGTCAAATTTGAATCTTTTTTTTTTTTTTAATCTGTTTAACGTCTCTCTAACAGCGAGGTCTTTAGAGACGGTAAAGGGTGGGGGGAAAGAAATGGGAAGGAATTCGGCCATGGCCTTTTGAAGGAAGCATCCCGGCATTTGCCTGCAGTGATATGGGAAACCATGGAAAACCCAAATCATGATGCCCGGACGGGGATTCGAACCGCCTTCCTCCCGAATGCGAGGCCAGAAAAAATTTGAATCGCTAATAACTACGAGACTAGTAATAACATACACCACTAGTACCCAATGCTCTCTCAGTGAGTACCAAATTAGATACCGAGGTACCCTATCGAATTAATAGCCATAATACAGTCATTAAGTTTGCTTTTCGTAGCGTTTTATAGTAAAAAAAAAATGATAGATTTTGTGGCTGAAAAAAAAGTGGATCTGCTTTTCAGTAACACGTTGCTAATGAAAGCAAATTAAAAAAACATAAAATTACTTGTCGTCTCTGCAGTAATTAGGAATGACAATTATTATTCCGGCTTGGAAAAATTTCAATCTAATTAAAATTTTCGCTAATGTTGGTCACCATTTATTTGTAAATCCTTTGACGGAATTGTTTCATGTTTATCGGCCTCCAATTCTCGGATACCACATTCTGGCTGTAGGGGATGAGTTGTAGTCCGTCGTTTAACCTCATGCCCTGATGACACTGACGTCGACGACCCGCGAGGCCAAAGTCTGGTGTCCGTGTGGTGACTGCGGTATCTCCGTTTCCTGGACGTCTGCCCGGCAGTAAATTGTCACTAACTGTTCGTCTGATAAGAAACTCCTCGTCTGCCGGTTCTTAGTTGGATTTCCTCAGTCACCAAGCTGTTTAATTTTTAATATTTCCTAAGTTTCGAGATAGCTTACCCGCCAGTGTGGCTCAGCGTACCCAACGTCCTGACTGCGTTTTTTGTTTTGTTTTTTAAAAATACGATCTCCAGTCTCGTCTCATAAAGCACAAACTTCACTAATTTTTTTAGTTTTTTTGTTTTTGTCTTTTTTGTTTTTGTCTTTTTTTGTTTTTGTCTTTTTTTTGTTTTTTTTTTTTTGTTTTTTGTTTTTTTTTTTTTTTTTTAAATACGATCTCCAGTCCCGTCTCATAAAGCACACACTTCACTAACAAAAACATCATATATATTAATTATTGTAAACGGTGTCTTTGGGGGCGTCCATTACTTACGTGAGTTGTTTTCCCGGAATTCTGGACCCCTCTCCCCCTCCTCTGGTGAGATCTGCTCGGACCTCCCCCCTAAGATGACGTGAGATTTTGACGGACCCACCCCCCACTTTCTGATCGACCTCGTAGTTTTTTTTAGACCTTTTTTGTAAGCTTTACCACCCTTTAAGAATTTCAAAAGCTCACGTGAGATTTCCGATGACCCCCCCCCCCCAACCCTCTTGGAGTGATTTCACCTCACGTAATTAATGGATGCCCCCTTTCTCCTTTTATTCTTAATCAAAGTGAGGTATGAATTTAAAGATTTAATTTAATTTAATTTTAATTGCACCGGAGCGCATACTTCGCTGGCAAACCTATCTTCCCCCTCCATACAAGCTGTATGTTGGTGATGAGGCATGGAAAGGTATTGGTGTAAGAATTAAAAGTAGTGCATGGAAGGGAAAAGATGACCATGACCACAAGCTGGCACTCGATTTCAGGGTGTAGGGAGGAAGATTCTCCTTTTTAGGTAAGGGTGCCACGGTTTTGAATAAGTTACGACGATGAATAATTTGCGAAAAACGTTGAAGGAATTTAAAGTGTAAGATTAAGCTTTCCGCGTTCGTGACAATTCAGAAAGGAATTTTTTTCGAAATTGAACCCGTCAGTGGCAGAATTATCAATGCAACGTCACGAATATGCGATAGTTCAGAGTGAAGCTCTTAGGCGCGATCTCATGTCGCTACATAGCAACACCACATATCACAGAGCTATTGATAAACACTGCGTGTGCTCTATAGTAAGGAGCTTTTCGGATATTTTTGATTCTGTTAGGCAAACATTTCACCATTTCTAATTGCTTACTAAGACCTTGTGTTTTGTTACGTACCTATTCCAGTTGACAAATGAACAATTGCTACAAATGAGGCAGTCCTTTCTTGCTACTCGCTGTTCATCATATATCACTATCAAAATTCTTGCACAATTACTTCTCCTTGATATTTTATACTTCGAGCAGCCTGAACATTATGACTACCTACCTGCTATCGATATAAACCCGTCGAGGCGATAGCAGCGTCACCTGACGAGGAATGACTGCTAGTCAGACACACGCACGGTGCATGTAGTATCAGTGAGCGTGCTATCCGTGTTTAGAATGGGGAAGGCGCGCGATCTATCTGAGTTTGACCGAGGGTAGATTGTGATGGCCCGGAGGCTCGGCACGAGCATTACGGAAACTGCACGACTTGTCGGGTGTTCGAGGTGTGCTGTGGTGAGTGTCTTCAACAAGTGGCGAAACCAAGGTGAAACCACGTCCAAACGTCGAAGGGTTGGGCGGCCACCCTCATTACAGATGTCGGACGTCGTAGGCTGTGCAGACTGGTAAAACAGGACAGGCGGCGAACTGTGGCGGAACTAACATCATTCTGTAATGCTGGGCAGAGTACAAGTGTGTCTGAACACACAGTGTACCGAACACTCCTAACGATGGGCCTCCGCAGCCGACGACCCGTGCATGTGCCAATGTTAACACCACGACATCGGCAACTACGACTGAAATGGGCACGTGACCATCGTCACTGGACGTTGGCGCAGTGGCAGAGCGTTGCATGGTCTAATGAATCCCGATATCTTCTTCATCACGCCTATGGGAGGGTACGAATCCGTCGTTTCTTAACATCTGTACTACGGGAAGGAGACAAGCTGGCGGCGGCTCAGTTATGCTCTGGGGAACATTCACGTGGGCATCCTTGGATCCAGTGTAGCTCGTGCAAGGCACCATGACGGCCAATAAGTATCGTACACTGGTTGCAGACCACGTACACCCCTTCATGACGACCATGTTTCCCAACGGCCGTGGGATTTTTCAACAAGATAATGCGCGATGTTACAAGGCCAGGAGTGTGATAGAGTGGTTCGAGGAACACAGTGGTGAGTTGCAATTGATGTGCTGCCCCCCCCCCCTCAACTCGCCAGATCTGAATCTGATTGAACACCTCTGGGATGTGATTGAACGAGGCGTCAGAGCTCATCGCCTCCCTCCCCAGAATTTACAGAAATTTGGTGACTTGTGTGTGCAGATGTGGTGCCAACTCCCTCCAGCGACCTACCAAGGCCTCATTGCTTCCATGCCAAGACGCGTCACTGCTGTTATCCGTGCCAAAGGCGGACATACTGGCTATTAGGAAGGTGATGATAATATTATGGCTGATCACTGTAAAGGGTATGGATTATATTTCGCCTCATTCTTATAAATCTAGAAATGAACACTGGGTAGGAACCAGTTGTCCATTGACGGAATGAACAAATATTCGAGAACAGGGTGTCTGGTGATCCCAGTCGTAGGGTTAGCGTTAGCCCCGGTTAGGGTTAACAGTGGTTCATTTACTAATATTCTGAAAATAGTAACCGGAGAACACAATACCAGCGTGGAGAGAAACATTTCGTCGTAAACATCAGGGGGGGGGGGGGGGTTCGAGCCAGGCCACATAGCTATTCGTTCATATTATTTGTCATAGTTAAAATGAGATGCAGGACACACAACAGCATGTGAATATTTATTTCTGCCATTTAATTATCCCCGTATGTGATTTACGATATTCTGACAAGAGAAAACAGTACAAAATGTCTTCTGGAGTCAATCGGGAAAAAGGCTACGTGCTACGTAGGAGGGGGGGGGGGGGGGGTTCACATGAGGCCAAAATGGAGCTAAATGGTTTATGCACGCTCCCTAACAAGCTTAACTGGGCTGGACACGTTGGACAGGTGGTAAGAAAAGGTTTCAAAATCCTGCACTTGTTGGAGAGAGTGATGAGGAGATGCACGAGAGAAGTCAAGGAATTGGGTTACAAAACTTTGGTCAGACCATTGCTCGAATATGGTAGTGTAGTATGGGACCACATTTTGAGTATCAAATACAGGAGTTGGAGAGGGTGCAAAAAAGGGCTGCTAGATTTGTTTCTGGAAATTATCGCAGAATGCAATCAGTGACGGATATGATAAAGGAGCTGGAATGGGATTCATTGCAAGACAGGAGGAGGATGAGGAGGGTCATGGGAGTGTACAGGGCGTATACTGGCGATGAGGCATGGAAAGATATTGGAGTAGGTATGAAATGTAGTGCATGGAAGGGATATGATGACCATGACCACAAGCTGACACTCGATTTCAGGCACAAGGGTGTAGGAAGATCCTCTTTTTTAGGTAAGAGTGTCAAGGATTGGAATAAGTTACCAAGAGAAATTATGAATAATTTACCAAAAACACGAAAGAATTTAAAGTTCATATTAGTATAGGGCGAACGTAGGTGGGAAGAGGACTGGAGAAAGATGGGTGTGTAAGGAGATTGCCACCGGAGCGGGCACTCCATCGCAATTATATCAAACTAGCCTCGTACCCGCGACTTCGTACGCGTGGATTAAGAATTTCTTTGCCAGAATTGAATATAGAAAGTTGTTGGTAACGAAGGAGTGGTCCCAAACAACACCGAGTCGGCATAATATGACAGGAAAGCTATCACTATATCATTCTACCGTCGAACCTGTCTCTTGAAGAGAATCGATTTAGAACATATTTCTGTCACCATTTGATAAGTTCTCAAAATTTCGTGACTACAACTGTTAATCATACCGGAAAAAATGTCCTGTGCCCTTCCTAAAGATTTTCTTGTCAAATTCCATCAATATCGGTATAGCAATTTAGTCGTCAAAATGTAATAAAAAGACAGAAACTTACTTCCGCATTTATAGTATTATTACTGCAGATCACACACACTGACTGCTAACAACACCTGAGGGATCCATATAACGTAAAAAAGTGTACTCCTACAGCATTGCAAGACTACCTACGATTTGCCTCTCATTGCACCCTTAATTTTGTGATATCTACAGTTTAACATTCAATACGAATAACCGACGGTCCAGACGTGACTCTTACGATAAAAAACAATTTTAAAAATCTTTGTCTCCACGGAGATTTGAACCGGAGACCACGATCCAAACATCAGTAAGGAAGCGCTTTAACCACTGAGCTACCAGACCGCTATATGAAAAAGGCAGTACAGAGACCTACACACCCTATACGTCTGTCTATCACCTTCAGTAATTTTTCGAAATTGTAAGACAACATGTATTATTTAAACAGAAAATTTTTGAACCAAATGTAGACAGTACTTTTCTCCTTGTTTCAAGGCATAAGTGTGCAAAGTTTCATCGAGATCGGATGAAAACTGTGGATTTGTATGAAAAACAAACAAACCAACCAATCAACAAACAAACAACTCGTACATACATTCATCTTTATATTTATTTTTTTTTGCTGTCGTCAGTCTTTCGACTGGTTTGATGCAATCCTCCATCCCTTCCTATCCTGTGCTAACCTCTTCATTTCTACATACCCCTTACAGCCCACGTCCTCAATTATCTGCTTCATATATTCTAATCTCTCTCTTCCTCTACAGTTCTTACCTTCGACTGTTCCCTCCACTAACAAATTAACCAATCCTGCATGTCTCAAAATATGACCTACCAACCTGTCTCTTCTTTCTGTAAGCTTCTTCCACAAACTTCTTTTCTCACCCATCATTTCCAAAACTCGTTCATTTCTTACTTTGTCTGTCCACCTATTTTTCAGCATTCTTCTGTAGCACCACATTTCAAATGCTTCAAGTTTCTTTATTTCTGGTATTCCTAAAGTCCATGTTTCGCTACCGCAAAGTGCTGTGCTCCACACATAGAGTTTTAAAAACTCCTTTCTAATTCCTAGATCAATATTTGAAACTAAAAGTTTTCTCTTTTTCATGAAGGTTCTTTTTGTTAGTGCTATTCTGCTTTTAACATTATTCTTGCTTCGGCCATCGGTTTAATTTTACTTCCCAAGTAACAGAATTCACTTACTTCTCCTATTGCATCTGATCCTATTTTTTTATTTAATCTACTAGTATTGGTATCATTTCTGCTACATTTCATCACTTTTGTCTTGCTTTGATTGATATTCGGATTAAATTAAATTAAAAATACGTGGATTGAAAATGATGGACGAGAAAAAAAGTTTGTGAAAGAACCTCAAAGAAAGAAAAGAGGCAGAAAGGCGGGTCACGTTTTAAGACATGTGGGACTGGTCAATCTGTTAGCGGAGGGAACGGTGGAAGGAAGCAGTTGTAGAGGAAGACAACGATTAGAATGTATGGAGCCGAAGACTGAGATCAGAAATTGCTGTGATGATGAGATTAGTTCAAGTTAGGAGGAGATAGAGTATGGTATCAAACAAGTAGAGAGAATGGTGACACTTGTATCAGTTAGTAGACGTGTAGCAGAACATGATGCCAGGGCTCGACGGGGGTCCACAGTGCTGTGGCCGCGACTGTACCGGCTCCAAGGCGACGGTCCAATCCTCAAGGACCAGCTTTGTCCTGCCTGCTCCTTCCGTCAACACACTTCTCTGCACCAGAGTCAACGGTATCGACTCTGGCACCTTCAAATATCGCACGCGCCGAGTCGATACTACGGCCTTATTGCATTGTGGGGGGCACGAAGCATATTCATACGCACAAAAACGGAAAATCGATCCTTATGCAAGAATAAACCATCTAAATTAATTACTAGTTGAATGAACACGCCAATGCAACTGTTTACTTTATTTATTGCTGCGTCGTACGCGTTTCACCTCTCATCGAGGCATCATCAGCTACGAGACATGACATATACAAACAAAATGGCCACAACAGACAACCGAAGGACGCGAAAGCGCACCAGACACGACATAAACAAACCAGCTGGCCCCAGAATGATGAAAACGCACAATAGTGTAAATACGATACAGGCAAACCAAGCTTTGTATAAAGAAACGGAGATGCGCAGCTGCATACCATAATAACAAATGTAAATAGTAAGTAACCATTAGCTATAAAAATATCTCATAAAAAAATATGCTCACAATTTGTAATAATAGGATAAAAATATATATAAAACTGTAACACAGATTCGTCGCCGATGATGCCTCTATGAGAGGTGAAACGCGTACGACGCAACAATAAATTAACTAAACAGTTGCATTGAAGTGTTCTTTCAACTAGTAATTAATTAAGCAACTGTGGAAACATGGCCTGCAACAACATCGCATCTAAATTAATGTTTATACGGAAAGGAAGCATAAAACATACCCATCACTCACCAAAAGTGGAAGGGAGGAGGCCAACAACAACAAAAAACGTTCCACGAACACAAAAAACACTATGTTCTATGCTATGTGTTTCTTCAACAAAACATAAACATGTGATTGTATCGATCACTGGAGTCTGTGCGAAATATTGTGTTTGTTGAATGTTTTTTTGGATGATGATGTCCTCCATTCTTCAACTTTTGGTGGGTGATGGGTACATTTTATGCTTCTCATCCACATAAATATCGCCTCACGGTATTTCTTTCTACTCCTTTGTTGGTAAATTGATGTTCAAATTCGTTCCACTAGTTTAATGAAAAAAGGATCTGCATCAAAAAATTAAATTACTGTCGATAAATCATTAAGCTAATGAGGTGAATGATAGTGAGTAAGAAAATCATTTGCATATCAAAATACATAATTATGACACTGTTGTAGTCTCTCAAGGTTTACAACTGAAAAAAGAGGTCCGATATTGAGGGATTCATATTTTCGACAAGCTCCCAGTACATCTTAAACTGCTGGCACGTTATAAGATTAAAATCAGGAAAAACTTTAAAGATTTTTTGACTGTAAACTCCTTCTACCGTATCAAGAATTTATCTGTAAGGTATAAAAAATTAATTGGCAGTAGTTCGTGTAAATGTAGTTGACATAATTAATGTACATGATATGCTGTGACTGTACATCTTGTGATGTATTCGTCTATTTTACTTTGCAATTGTATGTACATTGACAACTTTCCACATTCCACAGAGCCAGTCTCTTAATTGGGATCTACGGAAAATGAATGTATTGTACTGTATTTTGTTGTATAACGAAATTGTATTGTATATTAGCCTCAGACCCCATCAAAAATGAGGGTTGAACAGAATGTTCTGGCAAGTCATGTCTTCGAAGTTGTTATAACATCCCGCTGAATTCTTTTTCTCTTGCCCAGTACTGTAGCAAGAAGTTCCAGTTGTCACCCTGGTCCAGGTAGCATTTCAACCTAACCACAAACTCCACTAGAATTGACGCTAAAAATCAGTGCTTCAATCACCTCAAATTATTTATCCAAATTATCTATTTACAAATTATGCTCTGTAAATTTTAATGTTAAAGAAAAGCAAAACTACGAAATAACTCTTTATGTTGTCGAAATTACTTATCACCGAGCGTGGTGGTGTACCGGTTAGCGTTCTGACCTCGCTTTGGGGAGGATGGCGGTTCGAATCCCCGTCCGGGCATCCAGATTTGGGTTTTCCATGGTTTTCCCAAATCACTCCAGGCAAATGCCGGGATGCTTGCTTCAAAAGACCATGGCCGAATTCCTTCCCATTCCTTGCCCCCCATTCTTTCCCGTCTGTAAAGACCTCGCTGTTAGAGAGACGTTAAGCAGATAAAAAAAATCGTTAAAATCAACACTTAACTGTAAATAATATTAATCATATTAAAATAATGTTCGCCAAACAAGGTTTTTTTTTTTTTTTTTTTTTTTTTTTTTTTTTTTTTTTTTTTAACTGCTTTACGTCTCTCAACAGCGAGGTCTTTAAAGACGGGAAAGGATGGGGGCACGGAATGGGAAGGAATTCGGCCATGGCCTTTTGAAGGAAGCATCCCGGCATTTGCCTGGAGTGATTTGGAAAACAATGGAAAACCCAAATCTGGATGCCCGGACGGAGATTCGAACCGCCGTCCTCCCGAATACGAGGTCAGAACGCTAACCGTTACACCACCACGCTCGGTAACAAGTTTGTACATTTTTCTTTGTAACGAAACGAGTCCAAATAAAAATTCCCAGAAATACGTGACGCACCATGTTCAAATGTTCATTCTCTCGTTCAGATTCGTTTAGTCGTTCCAACTCCTGCATGATGCGTCGCATTCGTTCGTTTATCGAATCAAACTGACATCCATACCACAAATGCGAGTGACGAAATGAATTCGTGAGTAACGTTTCGTTACTTCGAGTCAGGCGATGTGCTCGTTACTCAGCAATGAATACATACGGTTTGCTACAGCTGAACACGCAAGGTACAGTGCCCAGTGGCAGGGCTAGTAATTTAATACGGCGCCCTTGAGGAATCCCTTTGACGTTCTCCGATCAGCGGGGGCAGATCGCGTTGCCTGGAGTCGATATCCAGGATATCGGGGTTTTTTCCTACCTTCTCTGGAGAACTGATACACCAAGTTCCTGGCTTCCTTTCGGCGGTAGAAACAAACAGACCAACCAGGTGATACTCTTGGTAGTAACTAGTGACTACAAAATACAGGGTGTTACAAAAAGGTACGGCCAAACTTTCAGGAAACATTCCTCACACACAAACAAAGAAAATATGTTATGTGGACATGTGTCCGGAAACGCTTACTTTCCATGTTAGAGCTCATTTTATTACTTCTCTTCAAATCACATTAAACATGGAATGGAAACACACAGCAACAGAACGTACCAGCGTGACTTCAAACACTTTGTTACAGAAAATGTTCAAAATGTCCTCCGTTAGCGAGGATACATGCATCCACCCTCCGTCGCATGGAATCCCTGATGCGCTGATGCAGCCCTGGAGAATGGCGTATTGTATCACAGCCGTCCACAATACGAGCTCGAAGAGTCTCTACATTTGGTACCGGGGTTGCGTAGACAAGGGCTTTCAAATGCCCCCATAAATGGAAATCAAGAGGGTTGAAGTCAGGAGAGCGTGGGGGCCATGGAATTGGTCCGCCTCTACCAATCCATACTAACGAAACTAAAATGAGCTCTAACATGGAAAGTAAGCGTTTCCGGACACATGTCCACATAACATATTTTCTTTCTTTGTGTGTGAGGAATGTTTCCTGAAAGTTTGGCCGTACCTTTTTGTAACACCCTGTATAGCCATCTCACAGCGTTATGCACTAGGGCGCTGGTTCGATTCTTGGTTCGGCCATCAATATTTTGATTTTTCATGGTTTCCCCAAATAACTCCAGCCGGATGCCGAGATGGTTCTTTCAAAAGATCATGGCCGAATCACTTACCGTTACTTGACCCCATTACTTTCCCGCTTTAATGACCTCGACGTCGACGAGGCGTAAAGCCAGTTCATGTCATACAAATACAATCTTTGAGTTCATTCTTATCCTGTTTCATTTGCTCGCCGAGTTCGCATTCCAGAGTAATAGAGTTTCTGATTTCATCCGTCCCCTGTTTCTTTTTGATCGCATAAATATTAATTGCTCCTTTCCTGTGAAAGTATGTGATGTGCGTTATGCGACGTATAGTCGAAGAGACGTAAAACCATAAAAAATACTATCACTTCGATGAACATTTAATTTTAATAATCCTACTAAAGAATGAATGATTTTTTTTGGGGGGGGGGAAGTGAATAAATTTTAAAGTGGAAAGTTTCTCGTAGGATTACTGATATTATTTCTTTTTTTATATGTAGATGTTGTAACAGGGGTGGATCCAGGGGGAGGGCTAGCTCAAGCCCCCCCCCCAAAAAGTATTGGGGTCCACCTCCGACATTTGGAGACTATTTTTTTTTTTTTTTTTAGCTCGATGGATTCGAGGTCCAAGGAAACAATTTATACAATCTTTGGCCCGCCCCCCTCAAACCAAAATTCACTCAAGCCAAGCCCCCACCCCAAACCAAAGTCTATTCAAGCCCCTCCCAAACCAAAATCCTGGATCCGCCCTTGTGTTGCTACAGAAAATCAATTAAGTTATAGTCTTTGTTGTATATACCCCTGATTGTCAGGCAATAAAGAGAAGTTAAGTATGAGCTACAAGCCATGTGTTATTGTAGAATATATCTTTGTTTGTTGTCTACTTTAACGTAACGCCTACTTCCTTTTCTACATTCCGTTCACTCCAAACTGACGGTTCAAGGTCATACTCTCCTATTCCCGCTCTTCACGTCATTACTCCCTCCAACTCCTACCTCTCCGAGCTCACCGCTGTGTCCATGTATGCGAGCGAGACATTCCCCTCCTGTTGTAGGGGTGAGGGCAGTGGAGTGGGGATACAGCACACTGACCTTCAGTCGCCTCTGTTAACTGAACAGACTATAGCTCACGTATTAAACCTCATCCTGAAACCCTGTTTCTGTGACTCTATTTTTTCCCCCCCAAACCTTTATTGCAAGTTAGTATTTACGAAGATCAACATGCTGGGAGGGTAACGTAAGTAATTAACCGCTGCTATGGAGGGCAGATCATCTGCCATCTACCCTGGAGACCCAAATAGCGTGTAAACATTCATAACGAACTGGAAATAAGTTTCTAGCAAATAATAGCAACGTTCTTGGTGGCCCGAGCCAATAAGATTTTACCCAACCTAAAAGCGTCCAACGTGACGGTGACAGCGTGTCGGTGACGCGGAGTCGCGAACTCGTGGATTTACCCCCGCCCCATTGCCTATAACTCGCCTATAGAAGTTTTCTCTTAAAACAAACCCGAAGGAAAAAGCTGTGTTTGTCGCTTGTTGCAATATTCTTGTTATCTCCAATTGGTCGACGGAGCTGTAGGGTCGTAGAAATGAAATATAACTTCCGTCATTGTTGGCGGGGCATAAGCCACGGCAGATGACGGTCATAGATTTATTGCCCTTTGTCGAGACTACATTTCCGTTTACTTCCTTGCGCAACTTCTGGCAAGCGAGACAGCAAACGCGGAGAAGTTCCTGAATTTTGTTCTGGGAGACCCCTGTGGTCGTAATGACCAGGTGACGGGGTTCCTGCTGGCGTACACAGGACCTACAGTTTAACGTGGAATCCGTACCACGGGAACATTCAGGCGTACTTCACATTACACAACAAGCTTTGCCAGGGGTGTAAAAGTTAGCGTTCTGGCCCCGCATTCGGGAGGACGGCGGTTCGAATCCGGGCATCCAGATTTGGATTTTCCATGGTTTCCCAAATCACTCCAGGCAAATGCCTGGATGCTTCCTTCAAAAGGCCATGGCCGAATTCCTTCCCATTCCTTGCCCCCCATCCTTTCCCGTCTTAAGAGACGTTAAGCAGTTAAAAAGAATGGGTCATGGTAGGGCTGAAACTGCCTTTGAAAATCCAAGCCGAGACAGGGATTCGAACCCGGGACCTTTTCGTCTTCAGTCAAACGCCTTAACCAGTGGGCCATCGCTCTAAAATTATCAGTACAGGTCCTGAAAAATCACTAGGTGGCACCGTTTATATATAATACTTTGAGGTGAATTGAATAAGGAGGCAATTACGTTTGACGATTTGCTGAGAAAGAAGATGAGCATGAGAAAAGTTTTCCGTTAAGAATTTTTCAAATTATTTCATATTCATTGTTGAACATAGAATTATGAGCGGAGAGCTATAAGCTCCCCCTCACAACTGGATGATTAAACCGTGATTGATGATCTAGAATTCTATACCTTGACGCACAAGATTTTTTTTTTTTTTTACTTATGGTTTTACGACGTCGAGGTCGTTAGAGGCGGGATGCGACTAGGGACCAGGAATGGGAAGGAATTCGGCCATGGCATTTTGAACGAAACACTGCGACATTCGTCTGGAGTGATTTGGGGAAATCATGTAAAACCCAAATCTGGATGCCCGGACAGGGCTTCGAATCGGTGCGCTCCCGAATGCGAAGTCAGAGCGTTAACCATTCACCTTCCACGCTCGCTCGCAGACCTGGTCAAAGAGCGAGGGTTCAAGGAATGTCAGTGAAGGTATAGAACAGTCACAATTATTATTTTTGCGTGTGATGCTATAATATAGTCGAGTCTTGTAAATGTCATATTATAACAGTTACAACACTCAACAACTACTCCAACTAGCATTGCAGTACTACTCGCTACAAATAACAACAGAATCTATAGTATCATCAAGGATTATATTAAAGACAGTGACCTACATATTTAATGTATCTATATATCTGCATATTTTTACATACTATTAATATTGTTACCTTGTAACTTTACCAGGCTGACTGTATGGTCTAACCAAGACCTAAGGTCAAATAAATAAAAATAATAATAAAAAAACCTTGTTTCAAAATAAACACACATATATACACGTAGTTGATCGGACAATGCCCGCAGCGGGCCACGAAGACAGGATTGCCAGTGGTGGGTGACCGGTTAGCGTTCTGGCCTCGCATTCGGGAGGACGCGGGTTCGAATCCCCGTTCGGGCAACCAGATTTGGGTCTTCCATGGTTTCCCCAAATCACTCCAGGCGAATGCCGGGATGCTTCCTACAAAAAGGCCATGACCGAATTCCTTCCCGTTCCTTGTCCCCAGTCCCATCCCGCCTCTAATGACCTTAGCCGTCGACGAGGCGTAATGCAAAAAACAAAAAAAAACAAAACAAAAAAATGGATCGCCAGTCACAACCACTACAACGTGACTTCAAGGCGCTCCAACCAGGCCACAAGTCCTCCAGAGTCCAGACTACGCAGTGGACAGTCCTGCACAATGTGAAACCTCACCGCTGTCACAGTACGGAGAGTCTGCCCAGCCCCAGGTGTGGAGAGTTGAAGCAGTTCCCCCCGTACCGCATCTAATACGGTTTAATTTGCACCAAACTGACGGCGGTAACTTGAATCCTGGTAGGTTTGAGCAGGGACTGTTAATTTGCACTATGACCTGTAGTGTTGACGATGCCGTTTCCGCTGTCGAGCTGAATATTGTTGCAATTTTTTTTTTAATTCAGCATTGTTAAAAGAAACATGAAAAGAAACTTAGCACCCTGGTTTTTTTTCTAAATTTGATTTTTTTTCTTCAGGAAACAATAAATTTGATAAATTATAGTTTTATTTAAGGAACTTACATTTTACATGTGTGTTTTAAGTCTTATTGAACCATATAATGTCTTACATAATGATTCATTAATGTGTCTACAGTATATAGGTAACAATTTCATTCATCCTCTTGGTCAGTACCACATTCACTAGTATCAGCACTACCAACACTCGTTCGGTCGGTGTCGGAATTTTCTGTTTCTTCTTCTGGCTCCTCTAGATCCATAACTGCAGAAATAGTTACATTTTCTTTTACTGGTTGTTCATGTATTGTACGGAAAAGATTTTGAGATAGCAATTTTAAATTGTGAGCAAAATACACACTGTGCATAAAGACTGCGCCGATAATTCTGTATTGCGGTCTTTTAAGTTTGAATTTAAATCTATTATCATAAAAAATGGGAGGTTTATTTCTTTTTACACCTATGGTTGCAAGGAAACGATTCATAATTACTGACAATTTAATGACTCAGTATCACTATACGCTGAGAGTCTAACAAGTATACGAATATAAGGAAAGCACAATAAATAGTAAAAAGAGGCAAAAAAAAAAAAAAAAACGGAGATAAATTGAAAATTCCTAATTTTTTGAAAAGATCCGTAGGTCTACTGATAAATTCGTAGGGTTGGCGGCACTAGATCAAATAGCGAGTATCAAACCAAACAACGGGGAACGGGGATTCCTTCTCACGCAACAAAGCCTCTGCGGGAAGTCCCCGTTCGTAAAAGAAAACTTCAATGTTGTTAATATTTTCTTTTCTACTGAAACAGAAAAGTATAGTAGATTTAAAAATTAAGATAAGTACTTAGTATAAACTCTAAAACAGTCTTATTAAATGATCATTACAAATTTGAGATTTAGTAGTTATATAAAAAAAGTGTTTTTTTTCAGTTTTTTCATGTTTTTTTTTTTTTAAGTCAGAATACAAATCGTTTTTTTTACAACACTAAGGCTGAAGGAGTTAGATGATATGCCGACAGTAGTCTTCCATACAGGGCGACATTACTTCAGCCATGTTGTGTATTCCCTAATATAAAGTGACCAGATTTTAACATTGGTAAATGGTCTATATGGAGCAACAAAAAATTTTATATAACGCAAAAATAGTATTGTATAGTATTTTATTCTTTGACATATTTCTCATTTGAGTGAATTTTTTTCAGTAGATTGTTGTCATTGTTTAAAAGTTTGTGAAATTTTTTACAAGACTTTGTTAAATTATATTTCACACATTATAATTATGGCCTTCAAAGTCTCAGCACTTAATTGTATCTTTTCTGATGTCCACACTTTATTTACCGCAGGAACAGCGCGTTCAGTAGCAGTATTAGTTCCTGGTAAGGACAGCGCGTATTATATAATTTTTAGTGCATTATTGTTTGTTTCAAAATGATGAAATATTTCTAACCATTTGTTCTTTATTGTGACTTTTGCTGAAGACCAAAATTTAAACTTTTCCTTGTCGATATATTTTTTTAATAATGATACTTCATTAAAAAGATCATTTTCGGAAATCTTACTATACGGAAAATTTTGAGTAATATGATCGAATGATTTTTGCACATCAATCCAATTAAGTTCTGAATTTGCCGTGATGCAAGTCGTGTTACTTTCGTGGCCGGCGCTAGACGCCTCTGTAAAATACAGTATAAATAATACGAGTACTGTCTCCTAATTCAAGAACATTTATGTATTCATGAAATAAATTACTTACCTAACTTATCTGAATAGCTAATTTGTTTAACTAACACTAGGACGCAGCACGATGTGTATCGTCTGAGAGACAGTTACAAAATGTTTTCTCTATTATCTCTGATTTTCGTCATTGCCAGTGTCAAAACTGTTCATTAAGACTAAACGATGGTAGTGATGATCCGATACAAGTAAATACGAGTAAGTACTCGATACTTTGTTTCGATACCGAGTACTTTTCATATTCGAATAAATTCATTCGATACATACTCGGTATCGAAATAAAAGTACTTGTATCGATTTGAAAGTATCGAAACGCACCCGGTGCTAAATTTTAAATGAATTATCCCCGCTGCGCCACTCAGTCGCGCCTGTGAAATTAATTTCCCGCTGGCGTCAAGTTGGTAGCATTGAAAATGAAACAAAATCAGTCTTAGAATAGGCAATCTAAGATCAAAAGAATTTGTTTTAGGTCCCTATTTCATTGTAATAAAGTCGTACTTGGCGCGCATTTCGCTATATCTGGCCAATGGTCGCTCCTGCGCAGCCCCACACAAAAACTAAAAGATATGGTTCATAAGCAACTAAGTAGCCCATGTGAATCGGAAGAAGAAGCTGCTTCAGCTAGCGTTTCACAGGAATATCACTTCTGGAAACATCACAAAGAAAAAGAAAACGCACGGTAGTGACAAAGTCTCTCTCTACTTGTCAAACACTGTAATGCCTCTAAAAAGCAATCCATTTACAGAATGGGAAGAAATGAAACTTATATTTCATTGTCTGTATAAATACGCACAACAGTATCTTATTGTTGTAGCGACGTCAGTATCGAATGAATGTTTGTTTTCTAATGCGGATGAAACAATGACAAACAAAAGAAACAAGCTGTCCCCAAAATATTTGGAACAGTTTTTTTTTTTTTTTTTTTTTTTTTTTTTTTTTGGGAAGCCTTCAAAAAGCGGACTTTTATTGTTTAAAAGTGTTAAAACTACAATAAATAAATATTTAAGCGTAAGACAAAACCCTCAAAGTTTGTGTACAATGTGGGCTTTATTATAATTTTAATAAATAAATAAAAATGTTTACTGAGTGTTTTCTGATTTTATTACACTAGGCAAATAATATATATATATATATATATATATATATATATATATATATATATATATTTCGACATTAATTTAATAAAACTATCGATATGAGTAAGTATCGATACGTTTGCAGTACTCATATGAATAAGTATCGTAAGACAATGTGAGTAATACACATTTAAGTAGGTATCGATACTTTGATGGTATCGGAACATCACTAAACGATGGTGGTCGAATGTTAACAACTGATCAACAATGCGACCTTCGATAAGCAGTTCTTGATAATCACTTCTCGATAATCAGTTCTCAACAAATATTGGTTTTTATTAAAGTTTACCGTTATAAAATTAACAAAAATAATATAAAACTCATATCCTGACGAAATAGCAACATGGCCGTCGAAAGCCGCATATTCCCTTCCCCTTCTCCCACCATTCCCTAGCTTGTCATGCATTCATTCAAAAAATCGGGACTTTTTTAAAACGCCGCGGGACGCGGGACAAATTGTTAAAAGTAGGGACTGTCCCACCAAAAGCGGAACGTCTGGTCACCTTATCCTAATATCTCCATGGATGGGAAGAGCGTCGTTTAGGACCTTTCGCCGTCTGATTTGAGATGGTGGGATGTTGCTGAGCACCGGCAGCCATTGAACAAGTGTAGATGAAGTTATGATGCGCGTTGTTTGGCAGCGCGGGGTGCAAGAACTGTGTCAGAAAATCGAGAAGTGGAAGGAGAGCAATGTGTTGGCTAGAAATACTGGGACGTCTGAGAGTTGGATCATATTAGTTCTGCCGTATCACGAGGATGATTAGACAGATTTAAGACTTCACAAAGAGAAGGAGAACACAGAGGGGGAGTGCTAATGGGGTGTGGGAAGCGGAGAGGCCGACAGGTCGAAGCAGGTTTCCAGTCGCCCGTTTCCCTTTTTCAGAACGGTGAACAAAAAAAGGACGCGACTAAAAGTGAGGTCAATAAAAAGAGAGAGGGATGCGGCGTGTTCTTGTTTTTGTGGTCCCTGGACCAGGCGAACCGGTCTCTGGGACCAGCTCTCGGCTCCCGACACCAACTCAACAGCTTTACTTTCTCCTCCTCCATCCAGTTCGTCCTCACACATGGAATGCTGCAAATGTTCATCAACACGGTTCCAGTACTCGCCGCGAACGGAGTTTGAAATATGAACTACAAAATAAAAACAAAGCCGTGGATAAGTATCAAGATGGAGAATACTGAAGCCAATTGCCTGTTCTCCTTTAATTTAATTATTAATTTCTCCGGTGGCAATTTCCCTACAGACCCATCATCCCCCTTTTCTCCACCCACCTACATTGGCCATCTACAAATTTCAACTTTAAAATCTTTCAACGTTTGGGACCGTGCACAAACTACGTGGCTCGATCCAGAGGGGGGGGGGGGGGAGGGGTTGGCTGGAAGGCTACGCTGGGGTACGTGGGGGGGAAGGGGAGGTTTCCGAGCCAGACCACGTAGCTTTCCTTTCATAACATTTGTCACAGTTAAAATGAGAAACAGAACTCACAACACTATGTGAATATTTATTTCACTCAGTTAAATATCTCCGTATGTAATTTACAATAGTATGACAAGAGAAAACAGTACAAAATAACTTCTGGAATCAAAAGGATAAAAAGCTACGTGCAGCGAGGGGGGAAGGGGGGTAGAGGCAAAAGTCACGTAGGGCTACGTGGGAGAGGGGAGGGGGGAAGGGTTGTTCACAGGAGGTCAAAATGGAGCTACGGGGTTTATGCACGCTCCCTTTTCGGTAAATTATTCAATCATTTCTCTTGATAACTTACTCCCATCCCTGACACCCTTACCTAAAAAAGAGAATCTTCCTACACCGTTGTGCCTGAAATCGAGTGCCAGCTTGTGGTCATGGTCATCATTTACCTTCTTCGCATTACTTTTAATTGTTTCTCCAGTATCTTTCCATGCCTCAGCACCAATATACGCCCTGTACACTCCCATGACCCTCTTCACCCTCCTCATGTCTTCAAGTGAATCCCGTTCCAGCTCTTTTATCATATCTATTACTGATTGCGATCTGCGGTAATTTCCAGAAAAAAATCTAGCAGCCCTTTTCTGCACCTTTTCCAACTCCTGAATTTGACACTCAAATTGTGTGTCCCATACTACACTACTATATTCAAGCAATGGTCTGACCAAAGTTTTGTAACACAATTCCTTTACTTCTCTCGTATATCTCCTCATCACTCTCTCCAACAAGTGCAGAATTTTGAAACCTTTTCCTACTACCTGTACACCTGCCCAGTTGAGCTTGTTATCAAATGATTTGCCGTTCATATTATTTGTCACAGTTAAAATGAGGTACAGAACACACAACAGCAAGTGAATATTTATAGCCGTCATTTAATTTTTATTTTTTATCTGCTTAACGTCTCTCTAACAGCGAGGTCTTTAGAGACGGGAAAGGATGGGGGGCAAGGAATGGGGAAGGAATTCGGCCATGGCCTTTTGAAGGAAGCATCCCGGCATTTGCCTGGAGTGATTTGGGTAACCATGGAAAACCCAAATCTGGATGCCCGTATCATTTAATTATCTCAGTATGAAATTTACGATAGTCTAATAATAGAAAACAGTATAAAATGTCTTCTGGAATCAATAGGGGTAAAAGCTACGTGCTACGTGTGGGGGACAGGGGGGGGGGGGTAGAGGCAAAATCCACGTTGGGATACGTGGGGGGAGGGGGTGTTCACAGAAGGCCAAAATGGGGCTACGTGGTTTATGGACGCTCCGTAAACAACTGCTAAAATTGAGCTATTTCTTCTTTCAGACTTCTACAAACCACATTATTCGCGAAATTTCCGCACGGAACAGCTAGTATCAACGTACTGAACTTAATTTTACGTTGTATGGTACATGTTCACATTTAAACTTATTCATTGCGCTTAATACGTTTCTCGGGTACTCGATAAGATGTGAGCTGTATTTTGCAGGAGGCCGGTACCTTCACGTTTGCGGTGGCTACTCGTTCCGTGAGTCAGTTGTTATCGCGTTGGCGAGTGTTTTGGTTTTCGCTATCAGTGTGTTGTGTGTTTAGCGAGTGAAGGGGCCGCCTCATGGGCAGAGGTTATCTCTGACTGTCCTCTCAAAGAACGTCTTTGTGGTGCTTGGTGCCATCTGGACGTGAATATCTGCAACCAACACTCCCGACGACAGATGCTTGAAGCGGAAAGTCGATGCCATGCTGACGAACGGGTGTAATGCGTCAATGTGACTGTGAAAATAAAAGTTCCCTGCGACCTAATATCTTTTTTAAGAATTTTGCTTCCATTTTCCTCTATTCTGGCCTGTACCTGCGCATCTTACTCAGTCTGGTTTGTCAACTGAGCAGTAATGACTTAGTTTCGCTTGGAAGCAGAAGGATCTGGATACATATTTTGTTTTGCTGTCATCTATCTCTCACTGGTTTCATGCAGTCCTCCATCCCTTCCTATCCTGTGCTAACCTCTTCATCTCTACTTACCTCTTACAATCCTCGTCCTCAATTATCTCCTTCATACATTCTAATCTTTCTCTACTTCTACAGTTGTTTCCTTCGACTATTCCAACCACTAGAAAAAAATTAATCAATCCCGCATGTCTTAAAATGGCACCAACTATCCTGTCTTTTCTCTCTGTCAGACTCTTCCATAACCTTCTGTCCTCACTCACCATTTCCAAAACTCGTTCATTACTTTATCTGTCTACTTGATTTTCAGCATCCTTCTATAGCACTGGTATTCCATGCTTCTCTATCATAAAGTCCTGTCCTCTATGCATTGAGTTTTAATAAGTTCTTTTCGAATCTTAGATCCATATTTGAAACTAAAAGATTTCTCTTTTTCATGAAGAATCTGTTTACTAGTGCTATTCTTCTTTTAACATTATTCCTGCTTCGTTCTTCAGATGTAATTTTACTTTCTAAGTAACAGAATTCACCTACTGCTACTGTCGCATGCGACGCTATTTTTATATTTAATTCACAATTACTGCCAACATTTTTACTACATTTCATCATTTTTGTTGAGCTTTAGTTTTTTTGTTCATGCTAATCAGTAAATTCTCAATACCTTTTTTTTTTTTTTTTTTTTTTTTTTTTTTTTTTTTTTTTTTTTTTTTTTTTTTTTTTTTTTTTTTTTTTTTAAACCGGAGAATGTCGTCAGCAAATGGTATCATACTGATGTTTTCTCCTTGAACACTTATGCCACATACAAATTTTTCTTTTACTTGCTTCTTTCCTTCCTCTATATAGAAATTGAATACGAATGGACATAGACTACGACCTTGTCTCACACCCTATTTAACTGATACGCATTGTAGGCATTTGATTGTTATATACAATACAAAGTATTCTTCTATCTGTAAATATCATAGCAATATGCCCTCCACTTTCCCAGCACTCTCTTCACCTTCCTCCTATCTTCCAATGACTCCCAATCCAACTCCTTCATCATATCAGTTATTGACTGTGCTCTGAGGTAATTTGTTCAAATAAATCTCGCCGTCTTCCTCCAAATGCTGTATTTGATACCCAAAATGTAGGTCTCATACTACACCAATATATATTCATGCAACTGCCTGACCAAATTTTGTTATCCAATTCCCTCACTTGCATGGTTGATTTTCTCATCATCGTACACATAAATCCACGACACTGAAAATCTGATTTCTCTAAAATCACGATACTGGCGAAAATTGTATCGATCGCTTTGATCTCTACGATAATAATACTTATGCCATAACATTTTGAATCCGAAAAACGTTTCACAGTATCTTTTCGTCAACTTCTTTGTCTCTCTTGTTGCAATACTACATTATCTTTGCCCACAATGATTGAGGTGGAAGGAGGTAGTTCTAGTGGTATCGTATAGTTCAATATTGCTGAAACGTCCCCCCCTCCCCCTTACACCTGCTTCAATACGCCCTGCTTAATTGAATTGACTTTCAAATGGTACTCCAAGGTATTTATTTATAGTTTATGTCTTCAACATGCTGTTTTCCCTCGACCTTATAATGATACGAGACATTTATTCGTCTTTCTGTGCGCTTAATAAGCTGACGGTAGCGGGGGAAGATACTGCAAAAAAAACAGTGCAGCGGCAGCATTGGGTTACATGATAACGCAGAAATTTTTGCACAACAAATTGACAGTATGTTCGTGACGGGGTTTTATGATGATTCGCGTTATCCTTTATCGACTTTAAAGATTAGTTGGCCCGAAAAGAAAGAAATATTTTGAACTGCGTGCTCGGCGCGTTGTCTCCATGTGGCGTTAGTTGAGTCGGCGGCCGCACGCGGCGCCACTGTGCCGACCTTGGCCGGCGCGCGCGCAGTAACGTTTGCTTGGCAGGCGTCTTATCCGAGCAGAGTCAACACCTGAGAAGCAAAGCTCTCGCCTGACATACGTGCCACTCAACAAAACTGCACGCAGAAACACAGCACAATCACTTCTACAACAGTCTTCACGCAACTTTTAGTATCAAATATTGGTTTAATTTAATTGCAATGGAGCACACGTTCCGGTGGTAATTTCCCTACACACCCAACTTCCCCCTATCCTGCACCCAGGGCCGCATTTAAACATAGGCTGTAGCCTAGGGGCCGGCACCACAAAGGGAGGGCCCGCACCACAAAGAGGGGCCCTCACCACAACCTACCACAGCCTGGGCAGGTAGTAAAAAAAAGGTCGCCCATAATTTTTTAGGTCGAATGAATTTGAATATTTCGAAATTTAATCATCCAGCCACTGCGCGACAGGGGGGCCCGCACCACATGTATAGCCTAGGGGCCCACAGAGCCTAAATGCGGCCCTGCCTGCACCCACCTACATTTGCCCTCTACAAATTTTAACGTTTTCGGTAGGTTATTCATCATTCCCCTTGGTAACTCATTCCAATCCCTTACACCCTTACCTCATAAAAAGAGAATCTTCCTACACCCTTGTGCCTGAAATCTAGTGCCAGCTTGTGGTCATGGTCATCTTTCCCTTCCATGCACTACTTTTCATACCTATTGCAATATCTTTCCATGCCTCATCACCAGTATATGCCCTGTACACTCCCATGACCCTCCTCATCCTCCTCCTGTCTTGCAATGAATCCCATTCCAGCTCCTTTATCATATCCGTCACTGATTGCATTCTGCGATAATTTCCAGAAACAAATCTAGCAGCCCTTCTTTGCACCTTCTCCAACCCCTGTATTTGATACTCAAACTGTGGGTCCCATACTACACTACCATATTCGAGCAATGGTCTGACCAAAGTTCTGTAACCCAAGTCCTTTACTTCTCCCGTACATCCCCTCATCACCCTCTCCAACAAGTGCAGGATTTTGAAACCTTTCCTACCACCTTTCCAATGTGTCCTGCCCAGATAAGCTTGTTATCAAATGTAATGCCAAGATATTTACATTTCAAGTCTTCAGCAAGCAATTCTTTCCTCACCTTATATTCGTAATTAACCTTTCGTTTTTTATTTGTGTATCTAATTAGCTGACTCTTCTTTGCATTTATCTTCATCCCATGTTTACCATCCCAATTAGATATCCTGTCCAGATCACCCTGCAACTGTTTACAGCCCTCTATCGTTTTGATCCTTTCATACATCATTATGTCATCTGCAAACAATCTAATTTCAGATAGTAAACAATCAACAAAATTATTCATTAGAATAATGAATAGCAATGGTCCCAATACGCTACCCTGTGGTACTCCCATTTTTACTTCCACTTCCTTTGATACCGCATTTCCTACCCTAACTTTCTGTTGTCTACCTTTTAAAAATTCTTCTACCCAGCAAATCACTTTCTTGATCTAGAACTTTCTAATTTAATTGCGATATAGCGCACGCTCCGGTGTCAGTTTCCTTACACACTGATAGGTATTTGCTTGCTTGAAATAAAAACTCCGTAGAATCGCTTTCCATTTTGTTTATTCTCTCGTGCGCTATGTAATAACAAGGTGTCGTCTCGATCCAAAGATATTAAGTACAAACATAAATGTTACAGCGATTAAGCTCACACATTTCCGAACACTACTGTCTGACAACTCTCTGTGCGCTTAAATAGACACTTTAGAAACATCCAGAATAATTGAGACTTCCGACCGACGCGTCTCGAATTCTAACAATACTTTAACAATTAAATCCATACAAAATAATTACAAATTGTACAAAATCACTCACAATCGTCAGAAAACACCTTGAAAAGAAAGTTAATACTATTTGCATGCATTTACGAATTGTTTCTGAACATTTACGCAGAACGCAATCAGTAACAGATATTATTAAAGAGCTGGAATGGGATTCATTGAAAGATAGGATGAGGTTGAAGAGAGTCATGGGAGTGTACAAGGCGTATATTGGTGATGAGGCGTGGAAAGATAGTGGTGTAAGACTTGAAAGTAATGCATGGAAGGGGAAATATGACCACAACCACAAGCTGGCACTCGATTTCAGGCACAAGGGTGTAGGAAGATTCTCTTTTTATGAGGTAAGGGTGTCAGGAAATGGAATAAGGTACCAAGAGAAATGATCAATAATTTATCAAAAACGTTGAAAGGACTTAAAGATGAAATTTGTTGTGGGCAAATGTAGGAGGGTGCAGGAAAGGGGGAAGATGAGTGGTAGGGAAATTGCCACCGGAGCCTGTGCTCCATTTCAATTTTAATTAAATTTTTAAAAAATTACACATAAACTAGCCCAAACCGTCGTAAATTGCCCTCCAAATATAGTAGCTCATATCAATACTTAAAATTACAAACTTTTAATTCATGTTTCAATTTGATTTAATTTAATTTAATTGCAATGGCAATTTCCTCACACAGCCATCTTCCCCCTTTCCTGCACCCACCTACATTTGCCCTCTACAAACTTTAACTTTAAATTCCGTCAACGTCTTCGGCAAATCACTCATCACGTTCCTTGGTAATTTATTCAAATCCCTGATTCCCTTACCTACTGTCCTTGATCGTGTTACAACTCATTCACACAACTTTTGTCCATAAAACAATGTTCATTTGCATGACGCATATACACAAATTCACAACCAATCTCAAGGGGGGAAAAAAAAAAAAAAAAAAAAAAAAAAAAAAAAAAAAAAAAAAAAAAAAATCCACCATTAATCAATTCCCATCTTGCTATCCATTATTCTTAAGATAAAATTTCCTGAAAAGGCTGGGTCTACGGACTGACTTATTTTTCTATTTTCTTGTTCCCACCTTCTTTTACCCCTATCATTATTTTTAATTTTTAATTCTTTCAGCGTATTTCGTAAATAACTTTTCACTTACCTTGGTAATTGATTCCAAGCCGCGAACCCCTTACTCACCATAGAAATTTTTTTGACACCCTTATGCCTGAAATCGAGTGCCAGCTTGTGGCCATGATCATCTTTTCCCTTCCTTGCATCACTCTTAATTCTTCCGCCAGTATCTTTCCATGCCTCATCACCAATTTACGCCTTGTCATTCTCCTCCTGTCTTCCTATGAGTCACATTCAAGCTCCTTTATCACATCGGTTGCTGATTGTGTTTTGCGGTAATTTTCAGAGACAAATCAACGTGCCCTTCTTGGCGCCCTGACTACTCCTGTATTTGGCAATTAAAGTGTGGCTGCTGTCTGACCAAAGTTTTGTAAAGGGGCATTCATAAACTATGTGAGGTGTTTTTTCCGGATTTCCAGTCCCCCCCCCCCCCCTGTGGTGAGATCTGGTCCGTGAGACCCCCCACCCACTTTTGAGACTTTTTTTTAGGTCTCACCCTTCCAAAGCTGGTTACACCCCCACTTTTCGACGAAATACCACCCTAAAATCGACTTTCGCGTCATTTGTATAGCCTACTTTTTTTTTTTTTTAGTTCTGCAGTCCAACAAAAATTTCCAAACCTCACGTTAGATTTCGGTTGACCCCCCCCTTTTTCCCTTGGTGAGATTTCGCTGAATGCCACCCCCCCCCCCCGTCTCACCTCACGTAATTTATGAACGCCCCCTAACCCAATTCCTTCACATCTCCCTGGTGCATCCCCTCATCACTCTCTCCAGTAAGTCAAAGATTGTGAAGCATTTTCCTACCACATGAACACTTTATGTTAGTGAAGCTTGGAATTAGGTTTTTTTATCTTTTTTTTAAATTGCTTAACGTCTCTTAACAGCGATGTCTTTAGACACGTTAAAGGATGGGAGGCAAGGAATGGGAAGGAATTCGGCCATGGCCTTTTGAAGGAAGCATCCCGGCATTTGCCTGGAGCGATTTGGGAAAGCATGGAAAACCCAAATCTGGATGCCCGGACGGGGATTCGAACCGGCATTCTCCAGAATGGAGGCCAGAGCGTTAACCGCTCATCCACCACTCTAGGCCACAATCTGGTGATTAGGAATCGTGCACCACCACCTCTGCTACCCTGCCAGCCAAGTCCACCACCAGGACTGGAACCAGCTAACCCCGTGTCAGCGCCGGACACCATCACGGCGCCACAACCAACTCAGACAACGGGGCGGGCAAGTCCACCACTAGGACTGGAACCAACTAACCCCGTGTCAGCGCCAGACACCATCACGGCGCCACAACCAACTGAGACAACGAGGCGCGCAAGTCCACCACCAGGACTAGAACCAACTAACCCCGTGTCAGCGCCGGACACCATCACGGTGCCGCAACCAACTGAGACAACGGGGCGGGCAAGTCCACCACCAGGACTGGAACCAGCTAACCCCGTGTCAGCGCCGGACACCATCACGGCGCCACAACCAACTACGACCCTACTAGTGATTAGTGTTGCAGGTAGAGGCGCTGAACAGGATGCTGAACAGGACTTGTTGGCTGCGCCGCGCGGGTTTAATGAACCCTGTTGTGTTTGCAGTGCTAACAGTGGGTAACAGCTTCTGCACACTCGACTCGCGCAGATAAGATACGCCACAGCCAGCGACAAAAAACATCCACTCGTCACAACACTCCAGCCTCCGTGGTCACTGTGCTGACGGCGGCCTTAGTTATACACGGTAGAGCAATAACTCTGGACAAAGATAATGAGGGAGGGTGGCAGTAACCCTCTGACCTCGCATTCGGGAGATCGCAGGTTCACTCCCCCCGTCTGGTTTTCCATTGTTTCCCGAAATCATTCCAGGCAAATGCCTGGATCGTTCCTTCAAAATGCCATGGGTGAATTCCTTGTTCTTAGTCCTCTCTCGCCTCTAATGACCTCGACGTCGACGAAGCGTAAGAATTAAACGAAGCAATTCTATATGGTAGCTAAGGCAATCAACACTACAAAATCTGTCTATTTATTTTTATCCAAAAAGCTGCCTTACTAATATCGAGCGTGTTGGGTGAGCGGTATCGCTCTGGCGTCACTTTCGGGAGAGCGCGGGTTCGAATCCCCGTCCAGCCAGCCAAATTTGGGTTTCACGCGAATGCCGAGATACTTCCTTCCGTTGCCAACAATCCTTTCTCGCCTATTATGACCTCGACGCCGACAAGAGTATTGCTGTAATTGGTTCAGGCATTAATACTTCATGTACTGGAGAGGGTGATGAGAGGATGTTCAAGAAAAGTTAGGGAATTGGGTTACAAAAATTTGATCACACCATTGATTGGATATGGTGGTGATGTGAGTTTGGGATGCACTTTTTGGGTGATGGACGCGGATCGACACAGGCATGCTGTTGCTGCATTTTTTTTGCTGTCATCAATCTTTCGACTGGTTTGATGCAATCCTCCATCCCTTCTGTTAACCCCTTCATCACTACATATCCCTTACAACCCACGTCCTCGAATATCTGCTGCATTATCGAGATTAAAAGGCGGGCGGAACATTAACTTTTAGAGAATGACAATATTAATGTATAACTTTAATACTTGACTGCTGAATTCTGACCAATTCAATGACAATTAGTTTTTTCTTCCAATGAATAATAGGACTACAGTTCTATGAATAACTATATTAATTTCGTCTCAACTATAACTTCTAGTGAATTCCCGGTACCATCAAAAAAATTATAAGATATTTCCTCAAAATATATTATCGTAATATGACCAAAACTAGGAAAATGGTCTGAACATGCATTTATATACTAGATAAAATATAATTAAATACAATAACAAACATTTGAACAATTTTTAATTTAGCATTGCAGCTTAAAAAGAAAGTAAGGGGCGAAAAATGTGATTTGTCATAAAGACCCGACCCCCCGTAATAACTGTATGAAGAAAGGAATATCATGAGGAATATGCTACGATCGAGAAGCTGTTTTCCAAAGATAGAAAAAATAAGTGGTTCCTGTTTGTTCGCTTGATGATTTACTAACAGGTCTTCAATAAACTGAAGAAGGTTTCTTTTAATTTGTCAAAGTGGATCGGTTCATTTTTTAATGGTGCAAATAAGCTGAGTGAAATTCTCTCAAAAGTTCAATCCCCAAAATTTATTTCAGGAAAAAAGATGAGGGGGATGTTAATTACTAATTGAAAAACTCTTACATTTGGCGACCGTTTGCAGGACTCGAGGATAACTGATATTTTCTTACACAGTATTAGCCCAATTCATGAAGTGTGATTATAGTAGGTCTGTATTTGATATCATGCAACATCTGTTGACAGCAGCAACGCAAATCCTCTTGTTGTTGCTGCTGCTTAGCTTAGCTTAGCATAGCACGTACTTCCGCTGCATTTACCGATCCTGTGTTTCTCGAAGATCATGACTCAAAGCAATTAAGACTCGCTAATTAGCCAGTCCTCATCTAGCGTTGGTGGCTGGCTCTTATTCCCGTTACAGTCATCCAGATTTCGGTTTTCCATGGTTTCCCAGAATTACTCCAGACGAATGTTACGATGGTTCCTACAAATGACCACAGTTTACTTCCTTCCCGTTCCTTAACAACCTTCTTCTGTTTCTAATGGCCTCGACTTCAGGATGCCATAAAACCCTAGGTGAAAATGATTGTCTTGGTCCATCTCCAGCTTAATTTCACTGCTGATACGTTTGATCGATTGTCCCAGAGCGCGGGGCCCGTAGCAAACATGAAGAAGAGGCCTTGGTTTTCGCCGTCCGTGGCAGAGGTAAAGCTTAAAAATAAATAAATAAAAATTAAATAAAGCTGTCGCTCATGTGGCCTGAGAGGGAGGACTCTCCCCAGAAGGCGCCCCCCCCCCTCCCAGTAGGCGGCTCCTCCCCAAGAAGGCGCGGTGCCTGTAGCAGTTGTTAACTCTTGCTACGTGGCTAATCCGGTAGTGGATTGTCCTACACAGTTTATGAACTATACCCTGTTCACTCCGAACTGGTGACTCAAGGTCACGTTCCCCTTACCCCTTGCCTCACCTGACCACCCCCTCTCCATTTCCTACCTTTCCGAGTTGACCACTGTGTCCAGGCATCGAGTGTCAGATTTCCCCTCCTCGTGTAGGGGCAAGGGCAGCGGAGTGGGGATAGAACAGACTGACCTCGTGTTAACTGAACGTACTGTAGCTGCTGACAAGATATGTGTGTAACTTTTCCTGCCATTAGCCTGGAACTGGAAAGGACGTGGATTCAAATCCCCGTCCGGCCATCCAGGTTTCGGTTTTACATGGTTTTTCAAAATTACTTCAGGTGAATACCAGGATGGTTCCTTCAGAAGACCCTAGCTGAATTCTTCCTTATTCCTTACTACCAATCTTCTCTTGCTACTAATAACCTCCATGGAGTAAGGCATAAAGCAAGATACGAAAAACCTGGCCGCGGTAGCGTAGGGGCTTGAGTACTAGCTCCGCTTGCTGAAGGTCACCGGTTCGAATCCAGCCACGGGTGTTTAAGTGTTGTCTGTGAATGTCATGTCCAAAATCTGGATGCCCGGAAGGGGATTCCAACTGGTGTCCTCCAGAATGCGACGACAAACGCTCGCCTACAACGCCCAAGTGATGAAGCATGGAAAGATATTGGTGGATGAATTATGAGGGGTGTATGGAAGGGAAAAGATAACCATGACTACAAGTTGGCACTCGATTTCAGGCATAAGGGTGTGGGATATCAGGGATTTAAATTAATTACCAAGGGGAATGATGAATAATTTACCAAAAACGCTGAAAGAATTTAAAATTAACATTCGTAGATGGCAACAGTTGGCGGGTAGAAGAAAGGTAAAAATAAGTGTGTGCTCCATCGCAATTAAAACAAATTCTGTGTGTCAGTGTACAGCGATTGAAACTTTTCTGCACTCGTCCCGTCAGTTAGCTTGCAGTGCAGCCAGTGAAAACATTACTGACAGAAAAATCAATTTGGGTTTAAAATACCGATCTTTTGCTAAAATGTGGCTTTCCTTTGGGTTAAAGGAAATTTCTCTGGATTCGAACCGGGAGCTGTCGGTCGTCAGTCCGGTCCTAAAATGCCGTTAGAATCCTCACCGGAGGCAAGAGTTGTTTCTTAAAGCTGTCTGAACTGTGACCTTGGACAATGCAAAGCCAAACTGGCAGCGGGCGGAAATTCCATTCGTACTTAGCAAGAAGCGCACGAGTCTCAAACAAAGAAACCACCAGAACTTGGCTTCTGTCTGTAGCCAACTACACAGAGGGGAAAAAAGTCCTTATAGTGCTTCATTTAAGACGTTAACTGATCTGAATCAATACTCCGTCTACCTTGAGTTATATCCTTATTGGCTTCAATTTTAATGTATTCCACATTACCATTCAGATAGTTTACATCAGTTCCTGGGTATGCATTATAGTATAGAAATTGTTTTCTGAATCTCTTTTTTACCATCTAGCACAAATCCATCTGTATCCCTAGATGTTTCCATGTGTATGTTATTCATGCTTGATTCTTTGATAGTGTGTTTGCTACAACCAGTTTTGCAAAATTCTAACAGCCGAGATTAAACCGGCAGCAATTTTTATGGTGCTTAAAACTGACCTTCAACCAAAGGTTTTCTTCTACCCGGATTAATCGTTATGGATCTTCTGGCCTGGTGAAAATTTTCCTACTCACATGCTTTGATTTACATGAATTTTCACTTACCTCTGAATAATACATTCCAATCTGTTACTCCCCTACTCTCGAATTAAAATTTTTCCCTCTCCCTTATGCCAGAAACCAAAAGCTTTTACCAATTTTTGGTCCACTATCTATCAATACACGCCTTGTACACTACCAGCATTATATTCACTTGCCTCATATCTTCTAAATTCTAATACTCCAAACCAGTCCCATCATCGCGTGTTACTGATTTTATTCTGCGGTAATTTCCATAGAAAAATGTAGCTGACTTCTTTAACACACCGTCAAATCTCTGTATTTAATATTCATAACTCTGGTCCCATAAAAATCAAATAAAGATCTGACCAAGGTTTTGTATCCCAATTCCTTTACTTTAAGTCCCCTGATAATTTTGTGATCAAGATTGTGAAAGTTTTTAAACAGGCATTTACTTTAAAAAGGAGTACAGAACAATCTAAGGTTATGTACTGATTTCAAAAACCCATACTAAGGTGTGTTATTGAAGTCACTGGTTCGATTTTCGGCATTAGTTGGATTTCGCTTAGTCTGACGTTTATTCCTGCTAAAACTTGCTTTCTGCATGTTCCTTCTTCTTCTTCTTCTTTTAGTTAACAATCCGAAGATAGTTTTGTATCAATTCTCCATGTATGCCACATCTGTACCTTCCTTTTTAATTCTATATAGCTGCTGCATTTCATGTCATTCATAGTTTATTTCTTGTTTTCTTTACCACCTTTCCTTTAAGCGAACTACTATGGCGCAAAACATGACCTGTGACATTGTCTATTTTATTTGCAAATTTGTCAAGCGTTAATTTTAATTCAAGTTCAGAGTAACCATTCCGCCGTACGTAGTATAAGTAAGTACTCTTTGCAACCATTTCGTTCGAGATGAGCAACACCTATGCCTTAAAATTGAGTCAGGTATTCACAATTCATGTTATGACTGAGGTCTGTGAGGCTAAAATCGATTCTAAGTACTGATACATACCTCACCTGTCCTCTGACGCCATGTTGTTTTTTATAATTATGCAACTTAAGCTCCGCTAATATGAGGCGGGAAACGCTGGCGTGTTCCCGCTACGTCACGATGACGTCGCTAATCTGCGGCCACTGAATGAGCATTGCGCCATAAAAATAACTTGTTTCTCAATGTTAGAAGAGACGCTACGTCATGCCTTTCCGGAATTTTCATTCTTTCTCACTAGCGGACAGGTGTTAAATAGTTCATGATTGCATCATCTGGTCTTGGAGTTAGTGTTAACAGTATGATATTGTAAAATTTGAATAAATTACTAACAAATATGATGAATAATTTTCCAAAATGCTAAAAGAATTTAAAGTTGAAATTGCTAGAGGGTAAAAATAGCCGGGAAGAGGAAAGGTAAAATATGGATGAGTAGAGAAATTCCCACCGGAGCAAACGCTCCATTGCAATTGAATGAAAATAAATCATAATAACATTTTTGTGTAATATTTCGAATGAAGACGACATGGTTGTCAAATATTTCTGAATGAAACTCTGTTAAAATGCTAGTTTACGTCTTTATCGAGTCCTCAACATGATCCGTAGGAATTATTTCCTACTAATTTCCTATACGTTTATTGACTGAATTGTTATACATTCACCCTAACTTGTAAGTTGGCGTAGTTATTTGGTTGGAATAAGGCGTTTGTTGACTTTTGTTTTGTTAGTGCTAACCATTTTACTTCAACTTTGTTTTGCAATTAAGTACAGAAAATATCAGTAAAAAAATGAATTACTTAATATGTTACTAAATATAACCTAAGTTAATATTACTATTGTATCACAAATAAATATAAGTTTATTGCTATGAGTTTATACAAATTTAAAGAACTTTGTTTAAGTCTGCACTGCTGGTGTAGTGGTATCATGCAAGATTCCCATTCTTGCGACCCGGGTTCGATTCCCGGGCAGTGCAAGTATTTTTATCTTTTTAGAATCTGTGTTTGGTAAATATATGACGTCTTAAATAATAAATTTTACGAATCATGAACTTTATACTCTTACAGCTAATGGAAATAGGTTTCTACCGCTACAAATGACTTAACACTTACTTTCTGCCACTTAGAATTTAAAGTGGATCTTAACATTAACTTATTTAAAGACAGAAAGATTAAATAAAAGAATTGGAAAAGATATCTGAGAATATTGATCAATCATCTGATTCCGATTCCACGATTGTTCACGTTTATAAAACGCTTCTTTGGTTCAGTCATTGCACCAAAAACCATGATGATAAAAAAGTGAAGTAAAACCACTTTTTAAGGGCCTTTATTTTGCGTTGTGTTTTGCACAGGTTCAGCTGCGCATAACTTTGCACTTTGCGACAGACATTATATTCGAGTACGTGTCAAGAAGGAGGTTTCAAGGTGAAGCAGTTAATGAATAAACATGAAATTATTGAAAGTTGCTGCAAAATCCCACACGGCTCATATACTTGTACCACTAGCTTTTTTTTTTTTGGTGCATACCTGAAAGGATTAAGACTCACATGGCACGATTTAATCAACGAAACAAACCAAAAGTTTAACAACCTTTTTTGCTGTGAACGGCATGAGGTGGAGAAAACAAAATAAAAATAGAATGAGAAACAGCCTTCAGTCACTAGAATACAACTTTTATTGTATTACACAATGCCGAAATGCATTGTGTAATACAATAAAAGTTGTATTCTAGTGACTGAAGGCTGTTTCTCATTCTACCTTTTGTCTGATTAATACAGTCACGTCAATATAGCGAATTATGGATAAAATTAAAATAAAAATATATTGGACTTCTCACGTTCACTGCATTGTACGAGTATCTTTTTGTTGTTGCCAATATCGTTTTTATTCTCTGTCGAGCTTAAGGCAAAATGCGACTAGCCGACTACACTACTTTCAACCAGAGTATTTCAATGAACAAGTGACAATCGCGTTATGGTAATCGTGCAAAAAAGATGTGATTAGAAGGCGGAGAGTCTACCAGGTATTGAATCGTCATGTATCCAGCTCGTTATGGCTTTGCAACAACAGAACCGTTTAGGTTGTAATGTAACCTGGACCAGAGTAATAGTGACAGAAGGACATTAAACTATGTCGTCCGCGAATCGAGTGCCACAGATACATTTTAAAGTGTGGTCCAGCAGGCTTCATTCTCCACACACGATGATTCGAGTGCCATAAATACGTTAAAGTGTGGTCCTGTGCAGTTGTTAGCGTCCAAAATGACTACCCGAAATTATTGTTATGTGCTTTTACCGTTCTTTAACCATTTAATGCTTTATTTCTGCTGTTTTACTACATGAGAATCATACAATACCGACAATCGTAAGCGATATTCACTCATTAATTTATACAAGTCGTTATATTATTACTCTCCGCTTTTCGAAATTCAACCCGAAACTGAAAAAATTGTAAACCGTCAAGGTTATGGGTATGCGATAGTTCAGAGGCAAGCCACTAGGCTTCGCTGGCGTCAATCGCATTACCCTCCAGATAGCAGCATCACATATCGCAGAGATATTGTTAAACAATGTGTGTTTTTTTGCAGTAAGGAGTTTTGCTCATATTTTTGTTTCCGTTAGGGAAGCGTTTCATAATTTCTAATTGTTTCGTAATACGTTGCATTTTTTTGCTAGGTAACTATTTGAGTTGACAATTGCTACAAACGAATCAGTTCTTGTTTCGTCTTATTACAAACCACTAAACTCGCTATTCGTCGTATATCTTTCGCGAAATTTCCTATTGTACAGCATTATTTCTTCTGAAGACAGTATAAATTCTTTTTAATTCTTGTGTCGCCAGAACTGGAAATGTGTTCCACTAGCAGTGTTTTCGGCTTGGAAGTTTCCAGCGGTTGTGCGGAGTGCTTGGAGAGGCCATGTTATCGTATTGCTTGGGAGTGCAGTATCCTTGCCACGCATACTTCCTGTCGCGAGGTAGCATTCTCTTCCACGGAAGTAGAACCAAGGACGTCCAAGCAAGGATATGTTGAACCAGGCCGCTCGGCGTTCCCTTCTGCAACTCGATCCCAAGTGAATGCAGTTCGCGTGTTCTTGGTAACGAACTGCGTGTTTTCAAAGTCAGCAACTTGTTTGCTTCTGTTTGGCTTGGATGACCTTAGCTCATTGCGAAGACTTTCTTTTAAAAAAATAAATCAATCCAACTGAAGACATGTGAAATCACTGGGGTATGAAAAGTATGCAGGCGAACGACGACGTAGTGCAACCAGCGGTCACAAGGAAATAACTCGAAATAACACACCCTTTGATTAAGAGATCGGGTTGGTTGCCGAAACGTTGGCAAGTGCAACTTCATTGACACAATGAATAGCCCACCAAAAAAATTACTCGAGATATTTTTCTTACATTTGGACCCCCCTCCCCCCGTGGTGCGATGTTGTGGAATCCCCCACCTACCCGTTATGGAACGTCCATAAACCACGTAGCTCCATTTTGGTCTCCTGTAAACGCACCCCCCCCCTGCCCCTCACGTAACCCGTGGCTTTTGTCTCTACCCCCTCCCTCCGCGTACAACGTAGCTTTTTCCCCTATTGATTCCAGAAGTTATTTTGTACTGTTTTATCTTTACAGACTATCGTAAATTACATACGGAGGTAGTTAAATAACAGAAATAAATATTCACATGGTGTTGTGTGTTCTGTACCTTGTTTTAACTGCGACAAATAATATGAATAAGAAGCTACGTGGCGTGGCTCTGAACGCCCCCCCCCCCTCCCCACGTAGCTCAGCGAAGCTTTCCAGCCAACACCTCCCCCCCCCCCCGACCGTGCCACGTAGTTTATGGACGCTCCCGTAACAATTCTTATCTGTTATAATAATGTTTTTTCGCTGAATTAAAAATTGTCTTCACATTTTTATTCCCCCCTCCCTCTCTTCAAATGAGATTTGATAAGATTTTGCTGGACTCTCCCCTCCCCCGTTTTGGACTCACGTAATTAATGGAAGCCCCCTAAGAACAAGAATATGAATGATAAAAGGATACCAAACAGTATGAAACTGGCAGAAGTTTTCAAACCCGTTTCAAAGAACACATGAACGCTTTTAGATTAAACCACTTCGAAAAATCAGCCATTGCAGAACACATGTATGACACAAAGCATGTTATTAACGACATTCAAAATAATTTAGCAGTATTACATATGGAGTCCAATGCCAAGAAAATTGATCTGTTAGAACAGTTAGAAATATTCCTCCACAAGATAAAAAGCCAAGAACATATGTTAAATGAACAAGTAGACTTTACTAGCCACTATCACTTTAATATTTTTAAAGATTTATTTTCAGCTTAATTTTTAAATACTAGAGACTAGAAAAGTTCACCGACACGATATACTCTGGCAACGAATGATAATTTTCATCTTTGAATAACTTGTAACACACATCATCTGTAAACTGTTTTGTTGTGTTTATGTAAACATGTGCACCTTAAACGACATCGTGTCTAGTACAGTGCTCCGCAATAAATATGTATATATTACCAATTATTCACCATCTCGTCAATTCTGGTAAATTATTCACAATGTTTTCATATTTTGTATTTTCTCTCATAATAAACGTGTTCTCGTCACTTACTTGAAATCATTTTTCAGCGCAGGAACAAATTTTACTAGGCACGAATCTCGCTTAAGGAAAATTTAAAACCAAATGTAAATACCATAGTAACCTGAAGATGGATCCACAGGGTCCGAAATGCATTGTGTAATACAATAAAAGTTGTATTCTAGTCACTGAAGGCTGTTTCTCATTCTACCTTTTGTCTGTAAGAGAAGAGTTCGCCAGTAGTATCACTGGACACGTGGATCAAGGGAATAGAAAAGCGTGTGGAACTGACAAAGATGACGATGATGAATATTTAAGCAAGTTTTGATTTACAAATCAGAAAGTCTACTCTCGCAACCAAAACACACTATCTGTCTATTTTTTTGCACTGATTTTCTTCCAGCCCAGAGTCTTAATTGCAACAAGTAGTCCGAATTTAGGTGGAATGTCGGTGGTGTGTTAGCTGGGACAGGTGGCACAGGTGTCTCACAGGTGTGTGCGGCTCCCGGGCTTTATTGATACCAGCCCCTCTACTGGGGGAGGATCGAGTTTCAGGGCAGCCAACCTTCAGGGCCGAAAAAAACTGAAGATCTAGTGGATAGCAGTACGTCTTGACGCTCAACGGTTCGTCTGATTTTGAAGGTTCTAACTTACCCGTAGCCGGCCTCGGTAGCGTAGGGGCTAGAGTGCTAGCTCCGCGTGCCGAAGGCCGCCGGTTCGAATCCGGCCGCGGGCATGGATGTTAAGTGTTGTGTGTCTGTGTGAATGTCCTGTCCGTCCAGTGGCGTCCATACATTGTAAAAAATACACATTGAGCTGGCTGTATGGCCTCCGTTGCCGAATGCCATAAAAAAAAAAAAAAAAAAAAAACAACTTACCCGTGGACGAGGAAGAGGACCAATCCCTTGCACTGTGAACGAGGTTCCTGGTTCGAACCTGACTGCCGGAAGAAATTTTCATCACTAGGACTTGGCCGACAGGGTAGGAGAAGTGTTGATGCGCAATTCCTAATCATGGAGGAAAGAAACAAGCAGAGGCTTCACAACGCACTGAAGCGAGAAGGTCGCCATATTGGATTTCCCTAGAAACACGGAAAATATGCACAAAACTACTCAAGGGGTGACACGATAACCGTGGTACAGCAATTTGATGGTGGATTATTATGTAACTCGACGAGACAAATAAAAAATGAACAATAATTTATTTGATATCCTGCTTAGTTCTCGATATATACTGTCTGAAATATGAAGTGTTTTGCGTTGAAAGTCAAAAGAAACATTTATCCAAAGTCAAATTTTGTGATTGATTGTAATGCAACACGACGAGACAGTTCAAAAGTAAAGGATAAATTTTTTCGGTATCTCGCTTAGTTCTCGAGATATATTATCTTCGAATTGATGTGGTTAGGTTGGGAGGCGACATCTTGCAATTGTTCAGTCTTCTACCATATTTATGCTACTATTTAACATTATATTTGTTTGCACGAAACTTGGATTATATTAATTATATTACAAGATATATCAACAAATATGTGATCAAACTGTTGTTTTTGTTGCTCATATTAGTACGTAAAAAAATAAAATAATTGATCGACTTTCCTTAGAAACTTTTCCAGAACTATAAATTTTGCGTCATATTGGATGCTTTTTTCAAACTAGTAGCGAAATAATTAGCGAAACGATTAACGAGAAAATACGTTTAGAGAGCAAAATTCGAACGGTTCGGCAGTAAAGTAACGATGAATGGCTCGGCAATACGTCGACATGGAAACCAAGGGAAAGGAGAAAGTAAGAGAGAGAGAAAGATTAGAAAGCCGTAGGAGACTTGTCAACCTCACCCGGGGAAGGCCCAGAGAGACTACGGTAATGATTTTGAAATTATGTCCGTGAGACAGCAGTTAAAATCCATCAGCAGCTGGAATAGAACGTAGCCAACCTACAGGTCAGCCTTAATAAGCTTCAGGTTATGATATAAGGAACTCCATCCACGATGATAAAATGCATTGAAGTTGGAAACTTGAAGCTAAAGGAATAGTTCGGTAACCTTCGGCAAGTCTCGATAATTCCCGAAGCGTTAGTTACTCTAACTGCCACCAGGGCGCTGTTTGGATAACCAGGAAATTTCAAATAAATAACTGCTTCTGATTTTCTTTGACTTACATCGTTCAAAGGAAATATAAAGGCGATGGCAGCTAGAAGGCAATTGTCTGTTAAGGAAATAACTCCACACAAATACTAAGGGTAGCGATAAAAAATTATTTAATTTAATTTAATTTAATTTAATTGCAATGGAGCACAGGCTCCGGTGGCAACTTCCCTACACAGCCATCCTCCCCCCATCCTGCACCCACCAACATTTGCCCTCTACAAATTTTATCTTTAAATTATTAGGCGAACCACAGAAAAAAGTGACATTACTTTAAATTTACATGTTTTTCTTTGATTATTTACGACGATTAGAACCATAAATTGATGTAATTAGAAGAGAATCTGATGTTAATGACGTATTATATGTAACAATTACTAAATCCAGTTCATAAAATAAGAATTTTTTGGCAGAAGTTGAGAAACAAGAAAGCATGCAAAAAATTTAGAGAAAGTTTACTCGAAATGTAAGAAATCACGTAATGTATCAGACAAAAAATAGCTGTTATTCGTTTTTTAAATTATGCTTTCCTTAGAGTCTTTTTCATAACAATAAAAGTTTCCGTCCTTTTTAACGGGCTTTCTGGAAGTAGTAAAAAATGGATGGTGGAGGTAAAATATATTATAATGCCAAGCAGAGATGTGATGCCCACTTTCTCACTGAGAGTCTGCACCTGTTGCAGTGCTCCAACGTCAACTCCCTGGACGAAGCTGTTCTGTCGGTTACGGCTCGGCTATGCTGACAAGATGGCGATCATCCTGCGTTGTGGTCAAATAGCTAACCCAAAACAAACACACAATAGGGATCGTCCATAAACCACGTGGCTAGGTCTAGGGGAGGGGAGGTTGAGTTGGGCTACGTGGGGGCTACGATGGGCTACGTGGGGGAGGGGTTCGGTTCGGAGCCAAGCCACGTAGATTTAAAATAAGGTACAGAACACACAACAGCATGTGAATATTTATTTCCGTCATTTAATTATCTGCGTGTGTAATTTACAATAGTCTGACAAAAGAAAACATTACAAAATGTCTTTTGGAATCAATAAGGAAGAAGCTAGTCCCATGCGAGTGGAGGGGGCGGGGGGGGGGGAGGGAGGGAGGGATTTATGCAGGCAAAAGCCATGTGAGGCTACGTGGGGGAAATGGGGGTGGGGTTAACAGGAGGCCAAAATGAAGCTACGTGGTTAATGGACGTTCCCATACTGTTGGAAATATAGATAACATAAGCGCGTGGTAGATTTCTCATGTACAAGAGATATTCCAGGCCACATACCACAAAACGAGCGTGGTGGTTGAACAATAACGCTCTGGCCTCGCATTCGGGTGGACGCGGGTTCGAATACCCATTCAGGCATCCAGTCTGGGTTCTCCATAGTTTTTACAAATCACTGCAGGCGATACTTCCTTGAAAAGGCCATGGCCGAATTCCTTACAGTTCATTGCCCCCGGTCCTATCCCGCCTCTAATGATCTCTACGAGACGAAAAGACATAACAAAAAATAAACGATTATATTCAATTTTACTATTTATTATCAGATTTATTCTATTACGGGGGATTATTAGAAACTAAGGTTACAAGGCCGATATTCCTAGAGTTTCGTCCGTTACAGAGAAATTAGTAGTGTGCGATGATTCTAAAACATGCTGTAGCAGCCCTCAAACCTAAACTTAGATGTAATGGTATTTTATGAAGCACTTATAGGAAACTAGTGTTTGGTTGAATATGATCTGGCAGGTTTGTTTTGCAATTTCCTGTAAATCAATGTATATAGACTTTGTTTTATGAAAAGACATTATTTCGAGGCCTTTTAATAGGTTTAAGAACAGAATTATGCAAGATAATTGCTTAAATGTTCGTAATTCTAAGTATTAATGCAAGTTACGATGTCTAAAGGACAATTTGCTACAGTTTAAAATGATTTCTGTGGATAATTTTGTGTTTAAGAATCTTTAATTTCCATTTCTGACCATTTTGTAATGATTGTAAATTATTATGTATTAATTCTGATCGTTCTTAATATATTTCAATTTTTTAAGTATTGTTAATGTTCGAGAAATATCTGGCGGAATCTTTTGAAGTGTTCTAGAAATTTCGATGTAGCTTATGTAAAACGTACACCCGAACCAGAGAAACCGTTTATACAGACTCAATATACGACGGCCAAGGACTGTATTGTCTGTGGAAGGAGTGTTGCATGCACTCTCTGGATTGTATGTATGCATGTAACCAGTATCTTTGACGTCGTGTTTTCTTTGAAAATAAAAACAAGTTTAAAGTGAACTGTATGGTGGACTGGTTATTTATCATATTAATTAAACCACGAACAATCGAATAATGCGTTTGGCAACTGTGTAGAGTTTCAGCCATCCGCCACCTGAATCGCTAGTTGTAGGCAAACACAAATGGCGACTCGTTTGGAAAACTGGTCTCAGTTATTTGATTTCTGTGGGCGAAACATAGAACCGCGGCTGAAATCCACCAGCTACTGCTAGGGGTTTACGAGAGACTGTAATGTCTCGTCAGCATGTCGCAGAATGGTGTCGAAAGTTTGCGGTCGGTAGAGAAAACGTCACCGGCGACGATCATCGACCACCCTCCCTACAGCCCCGACCTCGCTCCAAGCGACTGTCACCATTTTCATCACTTGAAGGATCATCTAGGAGGCCTACGATTCGCTTCAGACGAGGAGGTGGAAACACTTTGTACAACGTGGCTGAACACACAGGGACAGCTTTTTACCAGGAGGGAATATTCAAATTCATCCCACGAACACCATGGAGACTATGTTGAAAAGTAACCTAATACAGTAATGTCAGTTGGCTGTATTGGTTGTAAGCTTTGTTTCTGATAACCCTACCCCTTTGTAGTTACTTTAAATTAACTTTAGTTTACTCTATCCGATTGATGTTTTCGAGAAAATAACTTCATTTTTTGTTTTTTATTTGTTTGTTTGTTTGTTTGTGTGTGTGTTTTTTATTTGTTTGTTTGTTTGTTTGTGTGTGTGTGTGTGTGTGTGTGTGTGTGTGTGTGTTAGGTGTGGTGCATGATGAATGCGGGAGCCGGGGTCCTGTTTGCGGTCGTGACCTTGTTCGATAGTGGTTATCGACAGACGCCAGGTGAATGTGAGGTGTGCCTTCTCGTCTGGCCATTGTGGTCCGAGTTTACTCAGCGACACAAAGAGACAGTTGCGTAACGTGAAGTTGTCCGTTGGACAACACCACTTTCTCCCTGTGACAGCGCCTAAACAGGTCCCAGCGACGCGACGAGGCAAAGCGAGCAAATTACTCGACTTAATACGTCCATCATACACACCTGATAAGCATTACTGGTCTGCGAAATTATTTTTTGAAAAGTTTTTTTCTTCAACTGTCAATATTTGTGGTAATTATCTTAAAAGTAATATAAAACGGCATTCGTATGATACATATACCACGTCACATATACCAGATTCGGATGATACAGTATTTGGATACAAATTAGTACAAAACAAAAATTAAATAAAATGAATGAGAATCATTTGAGAATATATTCCTAAGTTTTATTGGGTCTATACCTGTTTCAATAAAACACTAAAGTATACACAAAGAAAATGATAACTTTTTTTGTTTAATGAATTTTTACATTTTTATGCATAACCCAGCAATAGTCTGCCATCATATTAACGTGGCAGCGGCCTTGATACCTTCTTTGACCAAGGGCGGATCCAGAATTTTGGTTTGGGAGGGGCTTGAGCGGACTTTGATTTGGGGGGGTGGGGTCTTGACTTCAGTGGATTTTGGTTGGGGGAGCTTGCCTTTATTTTGGCTTTGGGTGGGCTTGAGTTGGGCAAAGGGTAGTATTTATAGTCTCCTTGAGCCTAGAATCCGTAGAGTTAAAAAAAAAAAAAAAAAAAAAAAAAAAAAAAAAAAAAAAAATAAATAAATAAATAAATAAATAAATAAATTTAAAAAAATTAATAAAAAAGGTCTCCAAAATTACAATGTCGGAGATGGACCTAGATACTTTTGGGGGGGCTTGGGCCCCCTAGCCCCCCTCCTGGATCCGCCCCTGCTTCTTTCCATCTCTTTTACATTTTGATGGCTCCATTCACCTTGTTTTTCACTATATTCGCCTAAATTTTTTTGGAAACAAATCAATATGAGACTTCAAAAAATGAATTTTCATGCTACTATTACAACCTAAGTTTTTATAGGTGTTTAACAGTTCTTGGACAATATTTTTACAATCAAGATCTTTTGCGTTCCCCAGTAACTTCGAAATAACATTTTTAAAGCCATGTAAGGCGTTTTGTTCTAAGGTTGTTGTCACTTTTCAAATTCTGCATCCTTAATCAGTTTCCTGATATCAGGTCCCGTGAATATTCCCTGTTTCAACTTAGCATCAGATAAGCCAGGGAAACATGAATTACCATTTTGTGGTAATGCCTGGTCTGCTCAAATCAAGTTTAATGTGAAGTGGTGGAATACCTTGTCAGAATCTATCAAATCCGGGTTGATGACATATTTTACTCCGACTTCCAATTTCGTTCTAATTTGTCTGTCCACTTAATTTTCAGGATTCTCCTATAGCACCACATTTCAAATGCTTCAATTTTCTTTCTTTCCGGTATTCCTAAAGTCCGTGCTTCGCTACCATAAAGTGCTGTGCTCCACACATAGAGTACTAAAAAGTTCGTTCTAAGTCGTAGAGCGAGTAGTTAGAACCAGGGATTGTCAATTCCTGGAGGAATGGGGGAACTCAAGTGGTGCCATCTGTATGCGATCATCTGTTATATGTGTGTTTTTATTTTGTGTAACGTGTAGTTTATTAGGCGGTGATTGGCCACCGTCCCAGCATGCGCTCAGGTGACTGTGGAAAACCTCGTAAAACCCGCAGTCATGATGGTCGGTAGGCGCGGACCAGGATCTCCCAGATCCAGTGTGCGGCGCCATAACGCGAGCAGCACTTTAATCTATATCTATAAAACGAAAACCGGATATATTTGTCCTATGATCTGGGAAACTACGGAGCAGATTTCGATGGGGTTTTCACCGTTTTAAACCTTAGAATCGAATTCAGTTCTTTGGCATGTCTTATGTTTCAACGTTAAATCATGCAGGAGCATTAAATGATATTTTGAACATGTAATGAGAAATCCCAAAGATGGAAGGGTTAGATGTTACATAATTTGCACTAAGCACACAACTACCTCTGACCATAGCCTTTAATAAAAGCAATAAGATAACTTTACAATAATAACTATTTTGCACACTAAACAAAATTTGAAGTATTCTTTCCTTTAATTCTGGATATTCAATTTATAAACTGCTCATAGATAGCCGTAACTGGAAGTATTCTTTCCTTTAATTCGGGGTATTCAATTTTTAAACACCATAGATAGCCGTAAAACACAACAGAGATTTTCTTTAAACACAATCTCTGGTCTTCAGCATTAGTCTTCTGTTTACGATAATATTATTCCCGATTCATTTTTGATATTTGTATAAAACGTTGAATCTGCGGAGTTAAAGTATCTGGCGTTTCGATCAAAAAGTATATCCATTTATTTCGCAATTGAATCAAATGTGAGATTCTAACATAATCCAGCGTTGTTTAGTAATGTAGTAATGCAATTTCTTAAGCAAATTAACGAAGCTTGATACACATGAATCTTTTCTGACGAATGAAAATAGTGTACGTGCAAATAAACTTCAATTCACCCGTTTCTTGGTAGGGGGGAATGGGAAGGAATTCGGCCATGGCCTTTTGAAGGAAGCATCCCGGCATTTGCCTCGAGTGATTTGGGAAACCATGGAAAACCCAAATCTGGATGCCCGGACGGGGATTCGAACGGCCGTTCTCCCGAATGCGAGGCCAGAACGCTAACCGTTACACCACCACGCTCGGTACTAAAAATATTCCTCTGTAAATTCGCTTACGTAACTTCGCACTTTCAGAATATTTTAGTTTCTGTATGGCGATAGGTTTACTCGCTGATCCACTGCAGATTTAACGATGACTGAGGATATTTCATTGAGATATTGATTGACGCGGCTCGACACAGGCATGCTGCTGCTGCATTGTCGAGATTAAAAGGCGGGCGGAACATTACATTAGAGAGTGACAATAATGCATAACTTTAATTCTTGACTGGCGAATTCTGACCACAGCGAAAAAATTCCCCCCCCCTTTCCCCCTGTATAGCAGAGGGGTACAGTTCTGTGAATAATTATCTTAATTTCTTTTCATCTATATCTAACGAATTCCCGGTGCTATTAAAAAAAATACCAGATTTTTTCCTCAATATTTGACCATATAACCATAAATATTATGGAAATACGAGCAAAGATAGGAAAATTGTCTGAATTTATACGCTATATAAAATACAATCAGAAACGTTGGACTAGTGTTTGACTCAGAAAGAAGGCAGCAAAAAATATGACTTGTCCTAAGATCCAAACCCACTAAGCTTTCAGTGAGCACAGTTTAGTTCAAACGGTTAGTGTTTACTTGTTACGTGTACACTTATACAAAGTTCCGAAGTTTAAGGCATTAGGCTTTGTAACATGAACGAACCGTCATAACAGTAGGGATAAAAAGTATCTTCCATGTTTACTGACGACATAAGCTTTCACCACTTGCCATTTCGCTTAAATACATTCATTAACTATTGTATTTGCAGCGCACACATCGAAAAATATTCTAAAATTTGCTGTTTTGGCGTTTCTGACCTATATAGAAGGTGTCCTATGTGTTACCTGGTGACAAAAGCTTCGTTTGGTTACGTTAAAATCCGTTTATTAATTTTTGCTTAATGCGATGACACAGAAACGATTTTTTTAAAATAATTTTATTATTTTGAACAGTGTTGACACCTTAGCGATTTTGTCGCTAGATTTGGTGAATTTTGAAGATCGAAAGCGATATTCTTAAACATGTTATCGCTAAAAAAATATTTGGTGATTTTTAGTGGTAATCAAGTGTTTTTGAAACTCTACAAGGTTGAATGAATGGGGGTAGGTAAACCCTCTGTCATGACTCTGATACATAATGGCGTATAAAATATGTTGAAAACGGAATATAGCTTATCCAATACAAGAATGCTTCTGGAATAAATACCTTTCTGGAGTTATCTGATTTAGCCGTAGACTATCCGCTTTATCACTTTCTCACTCGAATGCAGCAGTAGAATGGGTTTTCAGTGTAATGAACATTCTTGCCAGCAATTTGAGGAATAGGATAGCTGTAGATACTCCTGATAGCATTCTTTTAATAAGGAATCAGTTAAAAATTGTGGAAACACTGCTACAGTTACGAGCTTCCTGCTGATGTGATTGCTGCAATTGGTAAAGATGCTAAATTTTTAAATCTAAAACTGAAGATTCATCTCATCCTTCCTCATCTGCAAGTTCTGCAACTCCAACGATAGACCAACATTATGAAGAAGAAATTTCGATTGAAGAAATATGATGCTGATTTTTAATATAATGTTATGTTTAATTTAATTAAAATAATAATTACTAAAATATTTTTATATTACTAACCTTAGAATTTTCCTTTATTTTATTTAGCGATTTCTAGCGATTATTTTAGTTCTAAATATCCCGCAATCTAGTGAGTTTTGAGACCAGGTCTAGCGACTTTGGCAACACTGATTGTGAACTGTTTTCGCACCATACGAGAAGTAAGTTATTAACCTGCATAAACGATATCTTATATCGTAACCAGTGACATAACCACCTCCAATCTCGTTTAAAATCTTTCTATTAGTTTCTGCATGAACATAAAGGCAGACAAAAATTAGAAATCATACCGTTTCAACATCTCTGTCATCAGTAATGTAACTGCAATTGGTCTTTTGAAATAAATTATATGTACAGACTAAACTTTTACTCGATTTTATTGTCTACACTAATATTATAAATGCGAAAGTGACCTTGTCTTTTTGTTAGGTTTTCAGAACTAAACCGATATTGTATTTTTCACTTATGGCTTTACGCGTCGTCGATGTCGAAGTCATTAGTGGCGGGATGGGACTGGGGTCAAGGAACGGGAGGAATTCGGCCATGGCCATCCCGGCTTTCTTCTGGAGTGATTTGGGGAAACCGTGGAAAACCCAAATCTGGATGCCCGGACGGGGATTCGAACCGGCGTCCTCCCGAATGCGAGGCCAGAACGCTAACCGTTCACCCACCACGTTCGGTCGATCTTGATGAAATTTGACTAGGAAATAGTTTGTATTATTAGGAATAACATAGGATACCTTTTTTCGTAATAAATAACACTAACGACCCATGCGAAAATTTCGCGAAAAAAAAAATTAGTGAAAAGTGAGGTTGAATATGATGTCACCAAAGCTGAGTCATTACTCTTCATACTCCTACTTCATTTATCGATTTTGGTTGTATATCCAGGGAGATAAATGGCTAGACACACAAAAAACACATTTTAGAAAAATTGACATTTTTGCCCTTTAAGGGTCGAATTTCGAAAAATTCTTATCTTAAATTATAATGTTACCACGGTGGAGACCTTAATCTTTAGTATGATACCTCATTTATCTATATCGGTTGGATATCAAGTGAGATAAATGGCACGTGACACAAAAATGCATTATAGAAGCATTTATACTTTTTCCATTTAAGGGTTGAATTCCAAAAACATTCTTTCTTAAAATATGATGTCACCAAATCTGAGACATTACTCCTCATAATCTTACTTGATTTTTCGATTTTGGTTAGATTTCCAATGAGATAAAGTGCTTAAGACACAAAAAATGAATTTTATAAAAATTGACATTTTTGCCCTTTAAGGGTCGAATTACGAAAAACTCCTTTCTTAAAATATAATGTTACCATGGCGGAGACCTTATTATTTAATATGATATCTCATTTATCTATATCGGTTAGATAATAAGGGAGATAAATCGCTCGTGACACAAAAATGCGTTATTGAAAAATTTATACTTTTTCCCTTTAATGGTTGAATTCCGAAAAAATTATTTCTTAAAATATGATGTCACCAAAGCTGAGACATTACTCCTTATAATCCTACTTCATTTATCGATTTTGGTTAGATATCCAGGGAGATAAATGGCTCGAGATACAAAAAACGCAGTTTAGAAAAATTAACATTTTTGCCCTTTATGGGTCGAATTACGAAAAATTCCTTTCTTAAAATATAGTGTTACCACGGCGGAGACCTTAGTCTTTAATATTATGCCTCATTTATCTATATCGGTTAGATATTAACGGAGATAAATCGCTCGTGACACAATAACGAATTGCAAAAATATTGGTCCTTTTGCCCTTTAAGGGTCTTAATATATGACATCACTAAAGCGGAAATCTTAATCTTTAAAATGATACCTCATTAAACGATTTCGGATCGATATCCAGGGAGATAAATGACTTGTAACACAGAAAACAGCAGTTTAGAAATATTGACATTTTTGCCCTTTAAGGGTCGAATTCCGAACATTCCTTTCTTATAATGTGATGTGCCCAAAGTGGGGACTATAAGCTTTAAAATGACACCTCATTAGATGATTTCGGTTAAGTATGAAGGAAGATACAGGCTTGTGACAAAAAAATACCTTATAGAAATAATATATATGATATTTTGCACGAAATTTTGGAAACTAACGGAGCCGTGTCAAACAGACGGGTAGCGTGTGTCAGTCTTCGTAATGTTATTGTTATATATAGATTTAAGTAACGGAGTGTCATATTTGGACTGGTTGGAGAGAGTATGTCCGACCACTGGGGTTATCGCAGAGAGCGTCCATATTTCCAATTAGTCGAGTCCAGTGGTGCGGGGCGCAGCCTAGGCTGCACACGACTCTCTCTCGAGATATCACACACTTTGACCTTCCCGGAGACAATAGACACACGCGACTGTCGCCCAGGAAACCACACACAATAGACGTCTCAATGACCACACCGTACTGTACATGTGTAACGCTCGGTTCAGAATCCACAGTGGGATCTCAGCAGAACTCCATACTATAATTCACTCTCCTCCATAGCTATTGGCTGGGGAATGGTGACGTCGCTCGCAAATTAACAGCGGCCAGAGATATTATTACAAATTAGAGGTCGTGTGCACAGTTTAATGAACTGTTACGAAATTAAAATCTTTAGCATGGCTGCGTTACAGCAACGGTGAAACTCGTATTAGGTACAATAATAGCCAACCAGTTGTTTAAATTTTTGATTTATTAACCTTAACTGCAGTTTCGACAAACATAAGATTGTCTTCTTCAGAAGTACATTTAGGGGTTCATGGACGTATACAATATACAACTTCTGTCATTTTAGTGCGAATTTCCAGCGCTGGCGGAAATCTACCGTCCTGTGCAGACAGTGGATCCAATGACGCAAGTAGTAATCCCGTTTAGAAATTGTTCACATAGTTCAGGTTCGCACTAAAATGACAGAACAGAAGATGTATATTGTATCCGTCTATGAAGCCCTAAATGTACTTCTGAAGAAGACAAGCTTACGTTTCTCGAAACTGCAGTTAAGATTAATAAATCAAAAATTTAAGCAACTAGTTGCCTATTATTGTACCTGTTACGAAATTGTTTGCCAGGATACGTTAATTAAGATTGCTTGCCGTAGAATCTCGTTCTTAAAAAAAATGGTGGTAAAGCTGTTGATAAAACGTGCAACTAATTTTCAGTAAAATGACGCTAAAGAAAGCAACATAAAAATACTGAAATTACTCATGGTATCTACTGTAACAACGAAAACCAATTGTCATTTCGACCTAGGGTAAATATAATTTTAAATAAAACTTTCGATAATGTTGCTGCTTTTTAAGTATTTTACTGTCCGCTTTCGTTGATGGTTTTTTCTTTTTCTTTTACTGCTTAACGTTTGTTAGGGAGCGTGCATAAACCACGTAGCTTGTTTTTGGCCTCCTGTGACCCCCCCCCCCCATAGCCTTACGTCGCTTTTGCTTCAATCCCCCCCCTTCCCCCACGTAGCACGTAGCTTTTTTCACTTTTGATTCCCGAAGACATTTTGTACTGTTTTCTCTTGTCAGACTATTGTAAATTACATACGGAGATAATTAACTGAGGGAAATAAATATTAACATGCTGTTGTGTGCTTTGTTCCTCATTTTAACTGTGAAAAATGTTATGGAAGGAAAGCAACGTGGTCTGGCTCGGGAACCCCCCCCCCCTCCCCCCACGTAGCTTAGCGTAACCTGCCAGTCAAAAAATAAAAATAAAAATCTAAAGAAGAGTGGAGGTTTTCTCGGCGTTGTATATAGATGAAATTTTTTCTGGAAACAAGTTACTTGACAATGGCAGAGAATATTAACTCCGAAACGTCGTCCAATACAAACTCCCCAGAAAATTTCATCTAAAGAGAAACCTTTTAGTTTGAAATATTGATCTAGGACTTAGAAGTTTTTAAAGCTTTGTGTGTTGAGCACAGCACTTTATGGTGATGAAGAATGGACTTTACTAATACAAGATAGAAAGAAAATTGAAACATGCAGCTATAGAACGATGCTGAAAATTAAAGTGCAAAATGAACGAGTTTTGGAAATTATGGGCGAGGAAAGAAGTTCATGGAAGAAGCTTAGAGAAAGAAGAGACAGGCTGGTAGGTCATATTTTGAAACATGCTGGATTGGTTAATTTGTTAGTGGAGGGAACAGTCGAACGTAAGAACTGTAGAGGAAGACAGGGATTAGAATACACGAGGCACGTAATTGAGGACGTGGGTTGTAAGAGATATGTAGAGATGAAGAGGTTAGCAGAAGATAGGAAGGTTTGCATCAAACCAGTCGAAGCAGTGATAAAACAAAAGAAAATATTGTCTATTTGTCAATTTTAACAACTTTTTACAACGGAAAAAAGTTGAAACCGCAAGAAAATATTACAACAAAGGATTAAAACAACATTTGAAGAGTATGTCACTGATTTTGCAGCGCTTGCCGCCTCTAATAGCTGTGCGTCCCTCTCATATTTTAATTTAATTTGTGGCGACTTTTCCGCGAAACAAGAGCGCAAAACGTGGAGAGGACATTGTATGGAATCAGTTCATTCAAATTTCAACACGTTAGTACCAGTTTCTAGTAGGTTCCGAAAGTCGTGCAGTCCCATCGTAATATTTCGTTCTTCACTCTCTATTTATCTAGTCAAGTTACATAAGAATCCATTACCAAGTTTGGCTTTGGCGAATCCATTATTAAACTGCGGTGCCACGGTTACCGTGGAATCCCCTAAAAACAGAAAATGGTACGCCAGATTGAGAGTTCACTTAATGGAATCGCCGGATAGAGACCATACTCTTTCTAGGAGGTCGTTCTGTAGTGATGATGGACTGATGGTAAAGGGAAGCGTAAGTCTTGGCATTGCAGCACACCCTATGACGACGCTGGATCGTGTCGGGTGAGCCTGTCAATATGTGGGGAGTTGGCCAACGCCAGAGAGGTTGCCTCACCAGGATCTTCCACTACGTGATGTCCATCAACAGCGGCAAGTTGTCTGGAAACCTACAGAGCACTGGGCGGCTCACAAAGATACGGCTCATAAAAAGTAGTGCGTTCCTGGCATCTTATAATAGAGGGCGTTTCAAAATGTCACTCTGAAAAATGTTTATTATTTGACTTACAATTATAAATGACACGGCAAATGAAAGAGCAAATCAGTTTTGTTGTGCGCATGCGCACGCAGTGTTTCTTCTATTTTCCGCCAGAAAGCGCTAGTAGTAAAGATGGCGACTGAGTAACGGAACGCTTTTTTTTTGTGTTTTGCAGTTAGCAAGGTGTTAATCTATAGCTATCCGTGTTAAGTTCCATTGAAATCCTCCAAGTGATTGTAACATCCGTAGACGGTATCAGCAGTTTGAAAACACCGGCTGTTTTTGTAAAGGGAAGATAATGTGATGACCGAGGCTGACTAAAGAAGGTGTTGAAGGAGTGAAAAATTCTTTCTCGCGTAGCCCCGAGGAATCTGCTGGGATGGCTAGTCGTGAATTAGCACTTCCAGTGACTTCTTACATCTACGTCCTTATTACTTACAACTGTCACAAGATAAGTAAAATTCATCGAAGGCAGCCAACCGCAAAATGTTCGGAGAAAAAAAATTAAGGATACTATTTTCAGTTGTTTCCACTGCAAACTGAAAATTTGAGATTCGTCCTATATCAAAAGTTTGTAAAGTGCTAAAACCAGTCTGAAAGAAATAAATATTTATGTAATGCACAACGTTGGCTTGATTGCGGAAAGGTACGGTAAAAATAAAAAACCAGAGGTTTTTAACGTAAGTTTTTCGGCTAACTAAACTAGTTAAAACGGTGTTTGGACACGATATTTCAGCGATCAAACACTACGTCACCATTTACCAGTGAAGAGTTGACCAGTTTGGAGACGAAGAGTGGTGGTGTAACGGTTAGCGTTCTTGCCTCGCATTCGGGAGGACGCGGGTTCGAATCCCCGTCCGGGCATCCAGGTCTGGGTTTTCCATGATTTCCCCAAAACACTCCAGGCGAATGCCGCGATGCTTTCTTCAAAAGGGTCATGGCCGAATTCCTTCCCGTTCCTTGTCCCCAGTCCCATCCGGCCTCTAATGACCTCGACGTCGACGAGGCGTAAAGCCATAAGTAAAAAAATGAATTAATAATAAAAAAAACAAGAAAGGAGCCTCCTAGAAGACAGCTATTCAAAGAGCAATCGGGCGCAACGTCAGTCGAATCTAAATCGCTCACGGCCGATCCTTTCACCAATAGACATCGGGAGAAGATGAATGTTTCCTGATGTTTTTACAAGTAAATATGTTCTTGTTGGAGCTCAAAGCGTTCTCGGCTTGACTGATCCGGAAAATATCTCCTCTGGCTACGCAATCGGGAGGACGTGGGTTCGAATCCCCGTCCGGCCATTCAGATTATGTTTTTTTTATAATTTCCCGAAATCAGGCCAGAGGAATGCCGGGATGGTTCCTTCAAAATGTCATTGGCAAATTCGTTTCAGTCCCATGCGCCGTCCCTATCGTGCCTCTGATTAACTTGACGTAGACGAAGCATAAAGCCTTTGTTTGCTGTCTTCAGTCTTTCGACTGGTTTGATGCAATCCTCCATCCCTTCCTATCTTGCGCTAACCTCTTCATCTCTACATACCCCTTACAACCCACGTCCTCAATTATCTGCTTCATATATTCTAATCTCTGTCTTCCTCTACAGTTCTTACCTTCGACTGTTCCCTCCACTAACAAATTAACCAATGCAGCATGTCTCAAAATATGACCTACCAGCCTGTCTCTTCTTCCTGTAAGCTTCTTCCACAAACTTCTTTCCTTACCCATCAATATCAGAACTCGTTCATTTCGTACTTTATCTGTCCACTTAATTTCCAACATCCTTCTATAGAACCACATTTCAAATACTTCCATTTTCCTTCTTTCTGTTATTCCTAAAGTCCATGCTTCGCTAATATAAAGTGTCTATTCCACACACAGAGTTTCAAAAAGTTCTTTCTGAATTTCAAATCATTAAATGAAACTGAAATATTTCTCTTTGTCAAGAAGTTTATTTATTTTTTATTTTTTTATTTTTTTTTGCTGGTGCTATTCTGCTATTAACATCATTCCTGCTTCGGCCATCAGTTGTAATATTTTACTTTCTAAGTAACAGAATTCACTAACTTCTCCTTTGACATCCGATCCTATTTCTATATTTGATCTACTATTATTGATAACATTTATGCTAAATTTCATCACTTTTGTGTTGATTTGTTGATGTGTAGTCCAAAATCTTCTTTTGGAATTTTTTTCATGACATTCAGTAACTTCTGTATAAATTCATAAGCAAAAAAAGATGCCAACTATCTCTCATTCACTCCTTCCGTCTATTGTTACTGTACTTCTCATGTGTGTAAAGTAAGACACTTGTTCCAATATTTCAAAACCACACATATCCTCCGTTCCACCTTACCTGCTTATTCCCTAGCATCACCTATTTCTTTTACACGATAACTACCCTAGCGTCCTTCACTATATTTACAGAGAAACTTTCCTGAAGGTGAAAATGAAAAGATCAACGAAAAAAGAGGCCGTTATCTGTTCTGAAGGTCACAGACAAGTTCTTGGGTAGAGGTCTCTTATCCCGAACTCCGATTTAACGCCAAGGACAGCAGTTTGCGGTAAAATACGAGTTCAGTCAAAACCAGTCCCGCGATGTTGGCAGACACGCAGACTATCAATTTACGCGCCGCGGCGACTTGGCAAACCGAGCGTGTCGCGTAACTAGGAGTCTCGTATTCGATCCCAGGCCAATCCATCCAGACTAAAATTTTCCACGATCTCCGAAAATATTATTAATGTTATTAATTTTAATTGCGATGGAGTCAACACTCCGGTAACAATTCCCCTAGTCACCTAATTATCCCTCTCTCTCTCTATATATATATATGTAAATTTTCTTTTATAGTGTTACCGATAGTGGTAGTGCAACGGTTAGCGTTCTGACCTCGCATTCGGTAGGACGGCGGTTCGAATCCCCGTCCGGGCATCCAGATTTGGGTTTTCCATGGTTTCCCCAAATCACTCCAGACAAATGCCGGGATGCTTCCCTCAAAAGGCCATCGCCGAATTCCTTCCAGTTCCTTGCCCCCCCCCCCCCCAAATCCTTTCCCGTCTCTAAAGACCTCGCTGTTAAGAGACGTTAAGCAGATAAAAACATAAAAATTATAATGTTAAATTCATCCTCCATTTACTTTTCCAATTTACACATTTAAATTTTAAATTCCTTAAGCGTTTTTGGTAAATTATTCATCACTAAATTTGGTAATTTGTTCCAATCCCTGACACCCTTACAAACAAAAGAACATTTTCCCACTCCCTTCTACATGAAATCGAGCGCCAGCTTGTGGTCATGGTCGCCTTTCCCCTTCCATGCACAATTCCTAATTCTTTGACCAATACCCCTCCAAGCCCATCACCAACATATGCCCTGTACATTCCCAGCACTCTCTTCACCCTCCTCCTTTCCTCCAACGACTCCCTGTCCAGCTCCCTTATCATATCAGTTACTGACTGGGTCCTGCGATAATTTCCACAAACAAATCTAGCTGCTCTTCTTTGCACATCTTCCAACTCCTGTATTTGATAACCAAAATGTGGGTCCCAAACTACACCACCATATTGAACCAATGGTCTGACCAGTGCTTTGTACCCCAACTCCCTAACCTCTCTGATACATCCCCTCATCACCCTCTCCAGTAAATGGAGGATTTCGTAACATTTTCCTACCACCTGCCCAATGTGCTCTGCCCAATTGAATTTGCTATCAAACGTCATTTACACTTCAAGCTTTCAACAAGCAATTCTGACCCCACCCTATAATCGTAATTAACGTTTAGTTTTTTTTTATCTATGTACCTAATAAGCTGACTCATTTTGGCATTTATTTTCAAACGACTGCCTACTTCAAAAGGCCACAGCTGAATTCATTCAATTTCCTTGTTCCAGTTCTCTCCTGGCTTTAATGGCGCCGATGTTGACGGCTCGTAAAGCAGCAATAAAAATTGAATAAAATAATTAATGTTTCAGTGTGAACTCGCGCAACAAATAAAACATTTATGGGGCGTCCATTAATTACGTGGGGTGTTTTTTTCTTAATTTTGGACTCCCCTCTTCCAAACCTAAGAATGACATCGTAATTTTGAAGTGTTTTTATTTTTAAATTATGATTATTGTTATTATTATTATTTAGAACTCTACTGCTCTTTGAAGGGTGGCAATGTGAAATAATCAGTTTACGAGAGATTTTTACCGATCCTCCTCCCTCTAAATGATATTTGGTAAGATTTTACCGGACTACCCCTTCCCCTCCCTATTTTGAGCCCATCTAATTAACGCACTCCCCCTTTGGACCATTTGAACATCATACACACTAAGTCAACGCTACTGTTACAAAGACTATGTAATAATAGTAATGGCGGGAACAAATAACGTAGACGATGATTACAAAGATCTTTGCAATGTGCTGAATTCTACTCAACCCTCAGTCATCGTATTAAACAAAAAAACGAATTTAATTATTTCTTTATCAACTTTTATTATTTATCTCTTTAATGCATTCTATTCGTCCTCGCTTGAACTCATTTCACAGTTATTTCTGAGACCCACGTCTACCAACTCTGTTAATTTTTCTCTCGTTAATAATTTATTATTATTTTAACAAGTAACTCAGAAGTAATGTCCCACGTAATTACGAATATCTAAGTTTAAAGCGTTCCGAAGTCACCAGGCTGTGACAGCGTCAGTGATTCGAAATGATTCCTTCCGTATTTTGGGTTGGGAACACTGAAAAGCCTAATACTTGAGAATGGCGTCCGTTTTGTTTTCTTGATGCTGGTGCTCGCTTTGTGTTGGAGGATGCTGGTTGGGTCCCGTTACCGGCAGCGACTGTACCGGGGGTGATGCTCCGTTTTTTGTGGCTGTTGTTATGAACCAAGCAGTGACCCCGGGTCGTCGTTTTTTTGTTTTTTTTTTGTTTGAGGGTTGGCAGCGAGGCGATCCTTAAGCCTCTTCGACCAGAACAAGAAGAAAGGACTTGACAGGGCCACAGAGTCTCGATAAAATCATCGGATATGTGAAAACTGCGACCAGTGAAATTTGCGGCCAACCTAAAATCTGCGGCCAATACCTCTTCTCTTTGTGTCATGCCGCGCCGTCCTAATCACTCTAAACGCCCCTTTAGACGACCCGACCTGGTCTCACTAAATCGTGGCCTGGAAGTTATTACGTGAACAAATCATTTTACATTACACACCCTAAACAGCCAAGTTAATTTCTTTTTTTTTTTTTAATAGACACGCAAATGTTTCACAGGTTTCTTAGACTTTGACTTTTTTCGCACTCGTTACTGAAAGCTGAATTTTTGCTGATCTGCAACACTGTTCGGAAAATCCAGTGTGGTACTAAGTAGATCGGAGTGGCCGAGGTCGTCTAGAGGCGGCCATACACGATCGCTCCATCCGTCCAAATGGAGCGATGTCACTCCATTATCGTGTCGTCTGTGGGGAAATTTGATGTGGATGAAGTTAACCCACAACTGCTGATGGTAGAATATTTTTTCCTACACTAGTTTCTTATCTGCTTAACGTCTCTCTAACAGCGATGTCTTTAGAGACGGGAAAGGATGGGGGGGGGGGGGGGGCAAGGAATGGGAAGGAATTCCGCCATGGCCTTTTGAAGGAAGCATCCCGGAATTTGCTTGCAGTTATTTGGGAAACCATGGAAAATCCAAATCTGGATGCCCGGACATGGATTCGAACCACCGTCCTCCCGAATGCGAGGCCTCCTGCACTAGTAATGTGAGGCAAAGGGAGATTTTGCATGAAATCTACTACGATTCTGCAAGTATCTGCCTCGTTATTACAATTCTTTTCTACGTCTTTTAAGCAAGAATAAAACTTGTATTTTAATAACAGTTATAAACTATAAAACATCTGTACTGTCAACCTGCTGTTTAGAAACATTGGCTACAAACGCAGCAATCCGCTCAGAGCGCTGGTGGGCGGCTTTTAACAATACAACCAGTTTGATACTATTCTATAATGAACATGCCGCTACAGCATTGTTGAGAATTCTGGCCGCAGATTTCACTGGCCGCAAATTTCACTGGGCGCAGTTTTTCGCGACACCAAAATCATCAGCCCTTCTTGTTTATACCTGTTACGAGCGCGAATTACGATCTATTTGTATATGCCCTGGGTCATTCCATCCGTTCGAAGAGCCCTTCATCCAGTTTACCTCCTTCCACTTCACTTTATCTCGTCCCGTTTGTCTTCTCTCTCTACATTTTTATAAATAAACAAGCCGCCTACAAGAAACTGTTGAGGTGAATGTTTTTTAATTCCCCAGAGGCGTTTTGCCCTTACACTGTTGTGCATCATCAGTGAAGGTATTGCGATGAAGTTCAGATGGCGGTCTGAAACAGCATGCTCTGTTTTTTGTTTTGTTTTACTTATGGCTTTACGCCTCGTCGACATCGAGGTCATTAGAGGCGGGATAGGATTTGGGACAAGGAACGGGCAGAAATTCGACCATGGCCTTTTTGAAGGAAGGATTCTTAAATTCGCCTGGAGTGATTTGGGGATACCATGAAAAACCCAAATCTGGATGCCCGTACCCACGTCCTCCCGAATGCGAGGCGAGAGCGTTAACCACTCACCCACCACGCTCGGGTAGCACGCTCTGGCCTCGCATTCGGGCGGACGCGCGTTCGAATCCCCATCCGGGCATCCAGAATTGGGTTTTCCATGGTTTCTCCAAATTACTCCAGGCGAAAGCCACGATGCTTCCTCAAAAGGCCATGGTCGAATTCCTTCCCGTTCCTTGCCTCCAGTCCTTTCTTGCCTCGACGTCGACGAGGCGTAAAGTTATTAAAAAAAACAACTGAAACAGCACTTTATGCACTTCTACAGATCTGTTTCGCATGTTGCGCTTTCAGCATTTTTTTCGGAGTTGTGTTTCCGATTTTGAAGGTGAATATTCTGCCAAGAGTGTTTTCACGAGATGTATTTAGCATACATGTGTAGCAGCAAGTAAAGCCTCGCAGGATATTCGATTGAAACATCAACAACGCAAGTCCGAAAAAAACTGCAACATGCGTAAACAGGTCTGTAAAAATTCATAAGATGCTGTTCCAAATCGCTGTGTCAAGTTTATCACCATTCCTCAACTGATGACGCCTCACACTATAAGGGCGAAACGTGTTTGGGGAATAAAACAAAATCACCACAACAGTCATTTGA
>CM061918.1:129386341-129417265 GCA_031002005.1 Vandiemenella viatica
TGAATGAAATTTCATCTCTGATTTCTAAAGAAATACAGACTTCAGAGAAGCTATACCACCTAAATTGATAAATTTATACCTAAGCCATAGCGAATAGAACCTTATTTTTCCTTAAATGTTTACGAAATGTGACAATAAGAAATTCACCGAGCGTGGTGGTGTAACGGTTAGCGTTCTGGCCTCGCATTCGGGAGGACGGCGGTTCGAATCCCCGTCCGGGCATCCAGATTTGGGTTTTCCATGGTTTCCCAAATCACACTAGGCAAATGCCGGGATGCTTGCTTCAAAAAGGCCATGGCCGAATTCCTTCCCATTCCTTGCCACCCATCCTTTCCCGTCTCTAAAGACCTCGCTGTTAGAGAGACATTAAGCAGATTAAAAAAAAATTAAGAAATTCTATCTACTTTTTTTTAATCTCCATGACTTTTATTTAAAACTTCATTAAGACGACTCCAATCATCAGCTATTTTTTTTATGGTCTTTATTCTTCGGGTGAAAAATGTAGGGTTCTACTTGGTAGATTCGAGAAATCGTAAAATATCCTCGTTGGATCAGTTATTCATTTTTCTGGCTGTAGTTGTGAGGTAGATGTCAGCGTGTTGGCAGCAGTACGGGTGTCGCTTGTCCCGAGAAACACGAGAGGACAAGCTCGGCGAGCAAGGAGCACACAAAAACCTAAGCGGACCCAACAGCTCCGAGAACCAACGCTAAAGCGCTTGGCTAGGTCCTCAAACACAGTCTCGAGTTACTGCTACTCTCGCCTCTGATATAGCTTCTGTATGCTTGTGGCTTTTTGCTTTGTCGGCGTAGAGGTCATCAGAGGAGGGAAAGGACGGAGGGCAGGGGGGCGGGAAGGAATTCGGCCATGGCATTTTGAAGGAACTATCCCGGCATTCGAGAGATTTGGGGAAACCATTGAAAACCGATTTCATTAACTCGCGACGCAAGAAGCATACTGCACTAAGCACACCACAGCCGCATGCACAAGTAGTAACACTTGCTGCCATCACTAACCAACCCAGTTAAATTTCCGATGTGTTTGGTTGACCGTAAGCTGTGCCTGTTCAGTACAGTGCGTTGTTTGCATACGATCCAAACATGGAGGAAGGGAGACAATGAAAGCAGGTGCCGCCCATTTTAGGCCTACCCTTCCGAAAGACATACAGTCTGCTAAACTTAATGTTTGCATCCGCCGTACGAATCACCAGCAAGTGTGGTATGCCCTCACTCTATACGCGCTGCGGAGAGGTTTAACCCAGTGACGGATCTAGAAATTTTCAGACCTGGGGCGAAAGCTGTGAGATTGCCGCCCCTTGGAACAATATCGCCGCTCTATTGTCACCAACTGTGGCAGTAGCGGAGCGGCATAAATTGCCGCCCTTCAGACACAATTTTGTTGCCCCCCTGAAATTGCCGCCCGGGGCAAGCTCCCCGGTTTGCCCTCTCCCCGCAGATTTGTCTCCGATTTAACCCAGGACTTTGGTGCACAATATGGTGATTAGGAATCGTGCACAACCACCTCTGCTAACCTGCCGGCCAATTCCACCACCAGGACTGGAACCAGCTAACCCCGTGTCAGCGCCAGACACCATCACGGCGCCACAACCAACTCAGACAACGGGGCGGGCAAGTCCACCACCAGGACTGGAACCAGCTAACCCCGTGTCAGTGCCAGACACCATCACGGCGCCGCAACCAACTCAGACAACGGGGCGGGCAAGTCCACCACCAGGACTGGAACCCCCCGTGTCAGCGCCGGACACCATCACGGCGCCGCAACCAACTCAGACAACAGGGCGGGCAAGTCCACCACCAGGACTGGAACCAGCTAACCCCGTGTCAGCGCCGGACACCATCACAGCGCCACAACCAACTCAGACAACGGGGCGGGCAAGTCCACCACCAGGACTGGAACCAGCTAACCCCGTGTCAACGCCGGACACCATCACGGCGCCACAACCAACTGAGACAACGGGGCGGGCAAGTCCACCACCAGGACTGGAACCAGCTAACCCCGTGTCAGCGCCGGACACCATCACAGCGCCACAACCAACTCAGACAACGGGGCGGGCAAGTCCACCACCAGGACTGGAACCAGCTAACCCCGTGTCAGCGCCGGACACCATCACGGCGCCACAACCAACTCAGACAACGGGGCGGGCAAGTCCACCACCAGGACTGGAACCAGCTAACCCCGTGTCAGCGCCGGACACCATGACGGCACCACAACCAACTCAGACAACGGGGCGGGCAAGTCCACCACCAGGACTGGAACCAGCTAACCCCGTGTCAGCGCCGGACACCATCACGGCACCACAACCAACTCAGACAACGGGGCGGGCAAGTCCACCACCAGGACTGGAACCAGCTAACCCCGTGTCAGCGCCGGACACCATCACGGCACCACAACCAACTCAGACAACGGGGCGGGCAAGTCCACCACCAGGACTGGAACCAGCTAACCCCGTGTCAGCGCCGGACACCATGACGGCGCCGCAACAAACTCAGACAACGGGGCGGACATATATGTAAGGCTTTTTATTGTGGTACCGGTGTATGTATATCTCGACCTCTTTTAGCAGTATATTGCTTAGGATTAAGTTATTACAACCCTTGTAAAGAATTCCCCGGAAAAGATGAGACTGGAATGAGTGTCGTCTCGTACATGGTACACAGAGTAGTGCACGCTATGTTATGCAAGTGAGAGACTGGCTTCCTGCAGCTCGCTATTACCCATTGAAATGATATTCGTCCCACCAGACGTGTCTCATTTGAATGAGGTCTGTGACCTTACTGTTCATAGCAACACGCGCTGACTGCTCTTTTTCTGCCCAGTTGTCTCCGCCACGAATTCGACTTCTGTAACGCTGACCGGCATGCAGTGGTGCCAACGGCATCACAACCGTTGACTCCCCGAAGTACTTGTTTCGAACATGAAGTGAGCCCACACATAGTGTCGGTTGCGATTCGTAGGTTGAAATTTGAACAATTATATTGTTCTAGGAGCAGTAAGGCTGGTGGTTTGTTGTAACATTAAATAATCGGCAAATTTGTGGCAATTGTTAATTTCTCAACTGAAACAGGTGCGAAGCAAAACACTTACAATGTCTTACCGGGCCTCCATTAATCACATGAACATTTTTTCGTAGATCTGGACCCCTCACCCCTCTATTTAACATTGGTTAGCACTGGTGAGCATTGGGAGCATTGGGGAGAATTAGTGAGAATTGGTGAGCACTGGTGAGTAATGGGAGCATTGGGGAGAATTAGTGAGAATTGGTGAGCACTGGTGAGCATTGGGAGCATTGGGGAGAATTAGTGAGAATTGGTGACTAATGGGAGCATTGGGGAGAATTAGTGAGAATTGGTGGAGCACTGGTGAACATTGGGAGCATTGGGGAGAATTAGTGAGAATTGGTGAGCACTGGTGAGCATTGGGAGCGTTGGGGAGAATTAGTGATAATTGGTGAGCATTGGGAGCATTGGGGAGAATTAGTGATGATTGGTGAGCACTGGTGAGTAATGGCAGCATTGGGGAGAATTAGTGAGAATTGGTGGAGCACTGGTGAACATTGATAGCATTGGGGAGAATTAGTGAGAATTGGTGAGAATTGGTGAGCACTGGTGAGCATTGGGAGCGTTGGGGAGAATTAGTGAGAATTGGTGAGCATTGGGAGCATTGGGGAGAATTAGTGATAATTGGTTAGCACTGGTGAGTATTGGGAGCATTGGGGATAATTAGTGAGAATTGGTGAGCACTGGTGAGCATTGGGAGCGTTGGGGAGAATTAGTGAGAATTGGTGAGCATTGGGAGCATTGGGGAGAATTAGTGATAATTGGTGAGCACTGGTGAGTATTGGGAGCATTGGGGAGAATTAGTGAGAATTGGTGAGCACTGGTGAGTATTGGGAGCATTGGGGAGAATTAGTGAGAATTGATGAGCACTGGTGAGCATTGGTAGCATCGGGGAGAATTAGTGAGATTTGGTGAGCACTTGTGAGAATTGGTGAGAATTGGTGAACATTGTTGAGTATTGGTGAGTACTGGTGTCACTGGTTAGCATTGATGAGCATTGGTGAGAATTGGTGAGAATTGGTGAAACATTGGTAAGTATTGGTGAGTACTGGTGAGCACTGGTGAGAATTTTCGAGCATTGGCGAACATTGGTGTGCTTTGGTGACCGAGATCTGCTGGGGAAATTCTTCCCCCCCCCCCTCCTCCCTTGGTGAGGTGGGGATTTGGTGAGAGATATCTTGGTGAGATTTCGTCGGATCCCCCCCCCCTCCCCACAATTGTCGTCACTTAATTAATGCATGCCCCCTTACGAAACAATTGGAAATTATGAATTGTTTCCTTAACAGAAACAAAAATGTCGTAAAAGTTCTCGACAAATAACTTATACATTTTATCAATATCTCTGGTGCTGCTATCTAGTGGTATTCAATCACTCCTTATCGACCCCAGCAAAGCCTAGCGGCTTGACTCTGAACTATCGTGACCTGGATTGTTCATAATGTTGCCATTCACGGATTGAACTTTCAAAAAATCCTTTCTTAATTACCAAAGTAGAGAACTTAATCTTTAAAATGATATCTCATTTATCGAGTTTGGTTAAGAATGATCGGAGAAAGATGGCTCCCCACAATTAAAATGCCTCTTAGAAATAACATATATGATACCAGTACTATGCCTGTGGTCTTGTGGGGTCTAGAAGAAGGGTTCTTAGATTTCTTTGTGGAAATTACCGCAGAACACAATCAGTAACTGATATGATAAAGAAGATGCAGTGGGATTCACTTGATCATAGGAGATATCTTGGTGAGACTTCGTCTAGCCCCCCCCCCTTTTTTACATATTTGTGCTCACGTAATTAATGCAGGCCCTCAGACGAAACAATTAGAAATTATTAATGGTTTCCCTGAAAGAAAGGAATATATCCGAAAAGCTCTCGAAAACACATACATCGTGGGAGTGTATTAGGCGCATATTGGTGATGAGGTCTCGATAGTTATGAAAGGGAAGAGATCACAAGCTGGCACTCGATTTCAGGCATAAGGTAGATGGAAAACTTTTTCTGGGTAAGGAAGTCAGGGATTGAAAGTGATGAAAATTTTCCAAAAACGCTGAAATAATTTAAAGTTGACATTCCTAAAGGGAAAAAGTAAGTGGGCAGAAGAAAGGGGGGAAATGTGTGTCTAGGGAAATTACCATCAGAGAGTGAGCTTCATGGCAGTTAGATTAGTTCCCACTTTGCAGATAGGTTCAGGTATGTAGATGTCTACTTTGTCCAGGTCCTCAGTTTTCAGGTCATCACAGCGTCAGCTGATTTGATGTATTTCTGAAATTCGACTCTTGAACCTCTAAAGATCGATTTAAAAAAAAAAAAAGCGTCGAATCTAAAATTGGCAAAAAATAAATTTCTAGGGATATAAAAAATATTTTTAAGAGCCAAAAGTTATGATCACGCAGCCGAATCCGGCAGAAATGCGAATTTGACCCTTAGGTTTCACGTTGTAAAATTTAAGGATTTCTGCTGAATTTAAAAGGACTTGGTAGTATTAAATGCAAATGAGATGACCACACTATGTAATTTATATGTACTGAATCTCGACTGAAAATACGAAGATACGAAGATGCAAGTTGTTGCAATCACTTGAAACGAATCTGCGTTGGAGAAATGCGACATTGTATTTAAATAGTTAATTTAATTTGATTGCAATATAATGCAAGTTCCGGTGTCAATTACCCTGCACACCCTTTTCCCCCTTTCTTGTACCCGCCTAATTTTACCCTCCACGAATTTTAAATTCTTTCAGCGTTTTTTTTAAAAAATATTCATCATATTTAATACATCTGTAGTAATACTATCTACATCAGTCCCTTTACACTTTATTAGGTTTCTTAGTCCCTGCATAATTTCCTCATTACATATTTCAATTTTTGTAGTTTGTCCATTTATACTTTTAAGCAGACTCTCCTCTGATTTATTTCCTCCCATCCCAGGATGATAGTCCGTAATGGTCTCAATCAACTAGTCACTTAATATCTCTACCATTTTCAAATCCTCAGCAACCTCATGCTTATGTATAATTTTCTCAGTACCTTCCCTTCCTTTTAGTTTTCTAGCACAGCCATAGAAATTTCTACACGCATCATTCAGTGGTCCATCTGCACCAGTAATGTTGTTCGTCAGAACACGCAATGATTTTATCATTAATTTTAATTGCGATGGCGGTAACGCTCCGGTGCCAATTCCCCTAGTCATTATATTATCATGTTATTTTGTGACTGTTGTTTTTCCTCTCTCTTTAATCATTTATATGTGTTTATGAACAATTGTATTAATGTTTGTAAACTAATCTAAATTTTGTAGAATTTACACAAGCCGCAGTATGTATCTATCGTCTTTGGGTAGCGATAAGTAGTATAAGAATCTTTGGTCGGGAACAGCTGGCCAGAATAGCTAATAATTTTCATCGTGTTATTTTACGATTATTATTTCTTCTCTCTCCTTAATCAATTATATGTGTTTCTGAATAATTGTATTAATGTCTGTGAACATCTATGTTTTGTAGTATTTCCACAAGCCGTGGTATGTACAGTCTTTGGGGTTGCGATAAGTAGGGTATGAATCTTTTGTTGGTAGCAGCTGACCAGAACACCCAATGATTTTTAACATGTTATTTTACTACTGTTATTTTCTCTCTCTCTTTAATTAATTACATATGTTTATGAACAATTGTATTAATGTCTGTAAACTAATCCGTATTTTGTAGGTTTTGCACAAGCCGCAGTATGTATAGTCTTTGGGGTAGCGATCAGTAGTGTAAGAATCTTTGGTCGGTAACAATTGGCGAAAATTCTCAATAAATTTTATCATGTTATTTTGTGGTTATTATTTTTTATCTCTCTTTAATTAATTATATGTCTTTATGAATAATTGTATTAATGACTGTGAACTAATCTGTATTTTGTAGGATTTACACAAGCTGCAGTATGTATAGTTTTTGGGGTAGCGATAAGTAGTGTAAGAATCTTTGTCTTCTAACAGCTGACCAGAATTCCGCCAGCATGCTTTGTAGCTAGAAGCGTGTGACAGACGGTAGGTTTATTGTATGGAGAGCTGAATTTTAATTTTGATTTCTGTAAGAATTGCTGTTACTAGTTTTTAAATGTCGATTTTGGGTAACAGAGTTAGATAAATTGACTAAATCTTTCCACTGATTCCAGTGATTTTCATTTCGCTAGCATCAACAATTCCCATCATTTTGGCGGATCTAAATTTTATTAATAGTATTCTAATTAAAACTAAGCGAACAGCGGCTTGAATATGTTCTTGACGAGAAGGGCTGCAATTCCGATTGGTGCGGAAATGGTATCAGTTCATGCAATTCTTCGAGAACCGACTTGATTCTCGTCAGTTAACAGCCGGGCATTCGCTAATAGACATATTTTAATGCTACCGGTGTTGGCAGTACTGGAAGTTTCTGTCAGGTTCCGTATGTGGAAGAAGCTGATATTTCGAGCTCCAGGAAGGACACACACTGACACACACACACACACGCGCGCTAGTGGAGGTTAGACAGGCGAGGTCAGCTGGCCTACAGGCTGCCAACCTTGACTACCGGATCGCCTTCCCTGCTACCAGGAAGTCGGAGCTACCAACATTGCGCGCTACAAAGCCGTCACTGGCACCAACCTCTCTGACATACGTCACCATACGTCATATCTCTCGCTGTGCATTCTGTGTATGTACCAATGACTCCTCCCTGACCTATCTTCTCTGGGAATTCCTACGGGGAACTATTTTTCCTCCTCATCAAAAAGTCATCTGTGAGGGTTACACGTCCTCACGTATCTTTAATTCATCCGAAAGTCTTTGTTTATTTCTCATTCGCATAATTTTATCGGCTGTTTCCGATCCTGAGGGCAACAGGGTACTCTTGATTATTTGCTTGCTGCTACGAGAATGCCTTACCATACATTCTTAACTTTTAAAATATTTTATAAAATTGATAATTAAATACTGCCATAGCAACTGAATTTTTGTTCGTTTATTTACTTCCCGAGCGTGTTTTCTTTTATAAGCATTTTCACATGTTTATACATTACTACCGAGTATTATGGGTGAGCGGTAACGCTCTGGCCTCGCATTCGGGAGGACGCGGGATGGAATCCTTGACCGCCTATCCAGATTTGGATTTTCCATGGTTTTCCCAAACCACTCCTGAATGGTTTGTTTAAATGGTAATCTCGGAATTCCTTCCTGTTCCTCGGCCCCATTCCTTTCCTCCCTCTTCATTACTTTATTTATACTCCATTTGTAGTAGCAGTGAGTTTTGCTTCCTTTTTAAGTGGCTGCACTTTATATTTTGTACCTGTTTCTCAAATAGGAACCAAAAATCATTGCTGCCGAGTATTGAGTATAAACAAAGGAATATAACTAACTGAAAAATGAGAAACCACTGAAGGTGCTTCTATAAAAGAAATAAAATGTGTTCGAAAAGTAAATAAACGGGCAAAAATTCAATTGCATTGGCAGTATTTATTTATCAATATCATCAGCAATTGGGGAAACCACCCTTAACTTCCAAATCTTGAAATTTTAAGTATTGCAAAAATTCTAGCACCGAATTTGAAGGGCAGTAGTTAGTAAAGGACACAGTATATATAGAGTACACGATATAAATTAGGAATTAATATGTTTGCACAATTAACACAATTTTCTGGTGCATCATTCAAATGCTATTATTATTTATACTATCTCTGGTCAATGTGGAGCGATGTCTGTAATGCCTACGTCATGACCCACACCTTCCATTGTGGGTTACAATGGCCAGAGATATTGCTTGAGGTTGTGGGTGTTATTTAATAATAGTTCTCTTTAGATAATCACCAGCAAAGAATTGAATTGTAAAAACACTCAAAAAGTATGTATCGCGTTTAAATTAACATTTTTATTTACTAGTTATTTTTTGTTTGTTTATATTCAGTCGATGTATGTGTTTTCTTATGCTCTGTGTCCAGATAAATCACTAGGCGTGGGAAAAGTATGTCAATGTACCGAAATATCGATATTTTTTCCTATTTTTTTTCTATATTTACTGTCGATATTCTTAATCTCGATACATCAAAAATCGATATTTCATTTGGAGTATCAATTTTAAGTACCAATTCGGGAAGCAAAATTACAACCGATGGCCGAAGCAGGAATGATGTTAAAACAGAATAGCACTGGCAAAAAGAGCCTTCATGAAAAAGAGAAATCTTTTAGTTTCCAATATTGATCTAGGAATTAGAAAAAACTTTTTAAAACTCTATGTGTGGAGTGGACTTTAGGAATACCGGAAATAAAGAAAAATTGAAGCATTTGAAATGTGGTGTTACAGAAGAATGCTGAAAATTAGGTGGACAGACAAAGTAAGAAATGAACGAGTTTTGGAAATGATGGTTGAGAAAAGAAGTTTATGGAAGAAGCTTGCAGAAAGAAGAGACAGGCTGGTAGGTCATATTGGATTTGTTATTTTGCTGGTGGAGGGAAGGGTTGAAGATAAGAACTGTAGAAGAAGGCAGAGATTAGAATATATGAAACAGATAATTGAGGACGTGGGTTGTAAGGGGTATGTAGATATGAAGAGGTTAGCACAGGATAGGAAGGGATGGAGGATTGCATCAAACCAGTCGAGAGACTGAGGACAGCAAAAAAATAAAATAAGTAAATAACATAATAAATCTGAAAGTTTGTTTTGAAATCCTACAGAAGCACAATTATAAAACTGGAATTGAGCTATTACAAGTTATTTTCTTATTTACCAGACTCTTAATATTTAGGAACAAGATGAATAATAATGTTATTGTAGGCTGGATGCTGCACTATATCACAAAATAAAATAAAATACGCTAGACCTCACACCTTCTATTTTTGTTTACCTCACCACTCTTATGTTGGCAACCCTACCCAGTACCTCGATACCCCACACTTAAGACAAGGCTATCAGAAAGCGGTCACTTACTTAATCCTTATACGAACAGCGTTGTTTTTGACGCAAACTTGAAATGAATAGACTATTTTTGGAATAATACTGACCCATCCTCATCTTGGAAATGCCAAATTATTGCGGGTTATTCAAATATTTATGGCTTTTAAAACGTAAGCTTATACACTGAAGAGCCAAAGAAACTGGTACACCTGCCTAATATAGTGTATTGCCCCCGCGAGCACGCAGAAGTGCCGCAACACGACGTGGCATGGACTCGACTAATGTCTGAAGTAGTGCTGGAGGGAACTGACACCATGTATCCTGCAGGGCTGTCCATAAATCCGTAAGAGTACGAGATCTCTTCTGAACGGCACGTTGCAAGGCGTCCTGGTTATGCTCAATAATGTTCATGTGTGGGGAGTTTGGTGGTCAGCGGAGGTGTTTAAACTCAGAACAGTGTTCCTGAAGCCACTCTGTACCAAATATGGACGTGTGGGGTGTCGCATTGTCCTGCTGTAATTGCCCAATTTTGTCGGAATGCGCAATGGACATGAATGGATGCAGGTGATCAGACAGGATGAGTACGTACGTGTCACCTGTCAGAGTCGTATCTAGACGTATCAGGGGTCACATGTCACTCCAACTGCACCCGCTCCACACCATTACAGAGCCTCCACCAGCTTGAACAGTCGCCTGCTGACATGCAGGGTCCATGAATTCATGAGGTTGTCTCCATACCAGCACACGTCCATCCGCTCGATACAATTGGAAACGAGACTCATCAGACCAGGCAACATGTTTCCAATCATCAACAGTCCAATGTCGGTGCTTACGGGCCCAGGCGAGGCGTAAAGCTTTGTGTCGTGCACTCAGCAAGCGTACACGAGTGGGCCTTCGGCTCCGAAAGCCCATAGCGATGATGTTTCTTTGAATGGTTCGCACGCTGATACTTGTTAATAGCCCAGCATTGAATCCGCAGCAATTTGCGGAAGGGTTGCACTTCTGTCACGTTGAACGATTCTCTTCAGTCGTCGTTGGTCCCGTTCTTGCAGGATCTTTTTCCGGCCGCAGCGATGTCTGAGATTTGATGTTTTACCGGATTCCTGATATTCACGGTGCACTCGTGAAATGGTCATGCGGGAAAATCCCCACTTCATCGCTACCTCGGAGATGCTGTGTCCCATCTCTCGTGCGCCGACTATAACACCACGTTCAAACTCACTTAAATCGTGATAACCTGTCATTGTAGCAGCAGTAATTGATCTAACACCTGCGCCAGACACCTGTTGTCTTATATAGGCGTTGGCGACTGCAACGCCGTACTCTGAATGTTTACATATCTCTGTGTTTGCATACGCACGCCTATACCAGTTTGTTTGGCTCTTCAATGTAGTTTATAGTCTTTTTATAGCCTCATACATTTTTTTTATTTATGGCGTTACGCCTCGTTGGCGTCGAGGTCATTAGAGGCGGGATGGGACAGGCCGTGGCCTTTTGAATGAACCATCCCGTCATTCACCTGGAGTGATTTGTGGAGACCAAGGAAAAACCAAATGTGGATGACCGGAAGGGGTTCCGAACAGGCGTCCTCCCGAATGCGAGGCCAGAGCGTTACCACTCACCCCCAAGCTCTGTCACACTAACACAGCACAAATACGGTACCTGAACCATCTTCGCGGACCACTGGTTAACAAACATTGTGTAACAGCCCTCAAACCTAAAAATAAATGGAATGGTATTTTATGAAGCACTTATAGTAAGCTAGAGTTTGGTTGAATATGATTTTGTATGTTTGTTTTGCAATTTACTGTAAATCGATGTTTATAGACTTTGTTTTGTGAAAAGAAATTATTTAAAGGCCATTTAATATGTTTAAGAACCGAATTGTGCAAGATAATTGCTTAAATGTTCCTAATTCCAAGTATTAATGCAAATTACGATGTCTAAAGAACAATTTGCTACGTTTAAAATGGTTTCTATGAATAATATTGTGTTTAAGTATCTCTAATTTCCACTTCTGACTATTCTGTATTGATTGTAAATGATTATGTATTAATTCTGATTGTTTTCAACATGTTTCAATTGTTTAAGTATTTTTAATGTTCGAGAAATATCTGGCGGAAGCTTTTGAAGTGTTCTAGAAATTTCGATGGAGATTATATAAAGCAAACATCCGACACAGAGAAACAGTTGTCACCGACTCAATTTACGACGGCCAAGAACTATATTGTCTGTGGAAGAAGTGTTGTATACAATCGCTGGATTGTATGTATGCGTGTAAACAGTATCTTTGACGTCGTGTTTATGGAAATAAAAGCAAGTTTAAAGTGAACTGACTCGTGGACTAGTTATTTATCATATTAATTAAACCACGAACAATCTAATAATTGGTCTAGACCAGGGGTCCCCAAAGTGGTCGATACCGACCCTTTGGGGTCGATAAGAGATCTCCCGGTGTCGATTAATACAGAGGGATCGAAAGGGGGTCGATTAATACTAAAGAGGATGATTTAAACTGTACAGGAAAAAATAGGAATGTTCTACTAAAAATCAGGTCAACAAATAAAATTAAAGCTCATCCTCTCAATTCTCGTCTGTTTGCTAAGTCATGTGAAGTAAATGGTGAAACTTTCAACCAATTACTTTTGCTCACTGAGGTAAGGTGGTTGTCAAGAGGTGATAGTTGCAGTATTGAGAGTTGAAGAGTGCCTTAGGAAGGTGGATGCATCGCTACGTGACAAGTTAAAACAGTGCAACAACCATCTGTTCTTTTTGGCAGGTCTTTTATTTGAAATTTATTCCATCTATCCATAGTTTTGTTCCTATTTTTTAAGATTATAAAAATAGTGGAAAGTATCTCGTTATTCTGTTAATTTCGTTGGGTGGATTTTATAAATTCTTTCCTTGATTTACAATGCAGGCCTCCCTATTGCTTGGTATCGGAAATGCCAGAAATGATTTAATGTTTTTATTAAATACTTGTGGGTGTCGATAAGAAGGCAAATATCCTGTCAAGGGGTCGGCGGGGTAAAAAGTTTGGGGATCCCCGGTCTAGACGATATTATTTGTTTCCAAAATGGGGCATGCCCCTAAACCTAGAACCTGTTTTACAAGGAATCATTAATCATTTCCTTAAGCCATGTGCACGTCGATGTCGTCAGAACCAGAGAGGAACGGAAAGCGATTCGGCCATAACCTTTTTGAAGGAACTATCCCGGCAAATGCCTGGAGTGATTTTGGGAAACCATGGAAAATCCAAATATGGATAGCCGGACGGGGATTCGAACCCGTGTCCTCCCGAATGCGAGGCCAGGCTCGCTAGAAACCTTTCAACGTCCTCACCGAAATGCATCACCTCTGCTTTACCTGACCTCTGAGCTACAAGGCAACTCAGGTCGAATCAGAATTGATGCGGGTCGTATAAATTTTCCACCAGGCAATTAGTTTCCGCTGTGCTGTATGGAGGCTGCATCCAATGTCTTTGCGAAGCAAGGTCTAAAAACAGGAAGAGATGTGGCGAGTGCAGAAGGTATCGCTCTATCTCGCTAGGCGGTCCTTCATCAGCTACTTCCGTATGGGAGAACCTTCGCAACACTTGCTACAGCACATGTCCATGAGGCATACAGAACAATAGCATTCCCCGCACACCCCAACATACCAAGTGATATCCTCTACTGTAGGTGCACTTGACTAATGTTCGGAGTCAGCTAGCTAAGGGGACGTGCACAAACTACGTGGCTCGGTGCAGGGGAGAGGGGTTGGCTGAAAGGCTACGCTGGGCTACGTGGGGGGAGGGAGGGGGGTTCCGAGCCAGGTTACGTAGCTTACTTTTAATAACATTTTCACAGTTAAAATGAGCAACAGAACTCATAACAGCATGTGAATATTTATTTCCCTCAGTTAATTATCTCATGTAATTTACAATAGTCAGACAGGAGAAAACAGTACAAAATGTCTTCTGGAATCAATAAGGAAAAAGGCTACATGCTACGTGTGAGGGGGGGGGGGGGGGTGGGGTAGAGAGAAACGCCACGTAGGGCGTCTAAATGGAAATCGAAAGATCTATGGTTCGAATCCCGGTCTTGGCCTATAACCTGACCTTCACAACTTGCTGTATAATGTGAAGTATTCCGCTAGAATTCCACGTTAAACTGTAGGTCCCCTATACCCGGTAGAACTACCGGGTTAGGCCACGAGACAATGATACGAACGGATCATGGAGTCGGTAAGAAATTCTGTCTTCAGGTAATTAAGACTACACGAAATTACTTACTTTAGGTGAGATAGCGTTGTAAAGTACAAGTTACGAAATGTCGTTAAGTGATCCGTTAACAAATTCTGCGTTAAACTTTTTTCACACAATTTTTTTAAAAAACTATTTTTAATGGAGTTGGTTGTCCGTTTCGCTAAATTTCCTTTTGACTGGTATAACCAAGTAAAACACCAAAAAAAAATTCAGTTGAAAAAAATAATGGACGTTTTAAAAACATTGACAAAAAAAGAATTTTCACAGAATATTTGTCTGTTGATTTATGAAAGTCTCCATGGAATGATAATCCACAGAATTTTTTGCCGATGAAAATTATCACATTAAGTATCAGATTGTTCGAAGTCATTCATTTATTTATTCTGTGAAAACCAAAAAGTTTGAGAAAAATCGTTATAGTTTTCCTGCAAAGTTTAGCGAAGCGCATATAACTGTAAATTTGTTCGATAATTTCGGAAACAAAGGGACGAATGGTATTTTCTTAATGGTTTTTTCACAAATTTTCACTTAAATCTTGCAATAAGAGACGGTGAGCAGTTTTCATTTCATTTCCGTCAAGATTTTCTAATGGAAATATTTCCTTTGACCCTTAATAAGTTCTCTGTAACTATTTTCATTCCATACGATTTTTTTTTGCTCACAACTGGTTTGATGCAATCCTCCATTCCTTCCTATCTTGCGCTAATAACCATTTCTTACAATCCACGTCCTCAATTATCTGCTTCTTATTTCTAATCTCTGTCTTCCTCTACAGTTCTTACCTTCTACTGTTCCCTTTGCTAACAAATTAACCAATCCAGCATGTCTCAAAATATGACCTACCATCCTGTCTTTTCTTTCTGCCAGACTTTTCCAAAAACTTCTTTCCTCATCCTTTATTCCCAAAGCACGTTCATTTTGTGCTTTAACTGTCCACTTAATTTTCAGCATCCTTCTATACCTCCACAATGCTTTCCTTCTTTCTAGTATTCCTAAAGCCCATATTTCACTACCATGAAGTGAGATCTTTCTGAGCCCTAGATCAATGCTTGAATGCTTTTGAAGAAGGCTCTTTTTGCTAGTGCTATTCTGCTGTTGACATTCCTGCTTCGCCCATCCGTTGTAAATTTACCTGCTAAGTAAAAGAATTCCCTTAATGGTCCTCGTATTGCACCCAATCCTATTTTATTTTTATTCTGTTATTATTGTCATCATTACAGCTACACTTTTGTCTTGCTTTGGTTTATATTTAGTCCAAAATATTCCTTCCATAATATGCCATTCAGTAACTTCTCAATATCGTCAGCCCTCTCTGCTAACAAGACAATGTCATCAGCAAATCGTAGCATACTGATTTTTTCTCCCTGAAAACTTATGCCACATGGAAATTTTTCTTTCACTTTCTTTATTACTTCCTCTACATCCAAGTTGAATATTAATTGGGATAGACTACAACCTTATCTTACAATCTTCTCCCTCCTGATTTTCTACTTTCATTATAGACACTTGATTCTTAAATAGATTATAATGTATTCTTCTATCTGGATATTTTGCCCTTGATTTCTTTAAATTTTGAACATCTTGTCCCACCTAACACTATCAAAAGTTCTTTTCTACATCAACAAATGCCATAAAAGTATCTTCGTTTTTCTTAATGCGCCTTGGAAGTATTAATCTTAAAGATACAATTGCTTCTCTTTTTTTACTGCAGTCTTTCCTAAAACCTACTTTCTCTTCCACTACGTTCTCTATTCTGCTATTCATTATCCTGGTCAGTAATTTCGAAGTGTGATTTTTAGACTTACGGTGTGAAAATTCTCACATTTGTCAGCTTGTGCTTTCTTGGAAAGTGCGAAGATGCTTTTATTAAAATCAGTTGGAATCTCTCCTGTTTCGTAACCGTTGGCGATCAGTTTGAATAATCTTCGGATTCCTTCATCTCATAGGAATTTCAGAAATTATACAGGAATCTATCTCATCAATTCCAACGACCTTATTTAATTTCAAGTCATTCAAAGTTCTATTAAATTCTGTCCTTATACAGGATCTCCTTAATCATCAATGTCGACAACGCTTTTCTTTTCCATTACGCTATTGTTTAGGAAAAATCGCGGTACAAGGGAAGCACTTCTGTCTTTAAGATTCATACTTGAAGGGCGGATGAAGAAAAACAAAGATACTTTTATAGCATTTGTTGATTTAGAAAAAGCTTTTGATAATGTTAGGTGGGACAAGATGTTCAAAATTTTAAAGAAGTCAGGTCTAAAGTATCGAGATAGAAGAATACTACATAAACTATATAAAAATCAAGTGGCTATAATAAAAGTAGAGAATAACGAGAGACATGCATCAGTTAATAAGGGTGTGAGACAAGGTTGTAGTCTATCCCCGTTAATATTCAACTTGTATGTAGAAGAAGCAATGAAGAAAGTCAAAGAAAAATTTCCATGTGGCATAAGTTTTCAGGGAGAAAAAATCAGTATGCTACGATTTGCTGATGACATTGTCTTGTTAGCAGAGAGGGCTGACGATATTAAGAAGTTATTGAATGGCATGAACAAAATACTGAAGGAAGATTTTGGACTGAATATAAATCAAAGTAAGACAAAAGTGATGAAATGTAGCAGAAATGATACCAATACTAGCAGATTAAATATAAAAATAGGATCGGAGGCAATAGGAGAAGTGAGTGAGTTCTGTTACTTGGGTAGCAAAATTAAAACCAATGGCCGAAGCAGGAATGATGTTAAAAGCAGAATAGCACTAGCAAAAAGAGCCTTCATGAAAAAGAGAAACCTTTTAGTTTCAAATATTGATCTAGGAATTAGAAAGAACTTTTTAAAACTGTTTGTATGGAGCACAGCACTTTACGGTAGCGAAACATGGACTTTAGGAATACCGGAAAGAAAGAAACTTGAAGCATTTGAAATGTGGTGCTACAGAAGAATGCTGAAAATTAGGTCGACAGACAAAGTAAGAAATGATCGAGTTTTGGAAATGATGGGTGAGAAAAGAAGTTTATGGAAGAAGCTTACGGAAAGAAGAGACAGGCTGGTAGGTCATATTTTGAGACATGCTGGATTGGTTAATTTGTTAGTTGAGGGAACAGTCGAAGGTAAGAACTGTAGAGGAAGACAGAGATTAGAATATATGAAGCAGATAATTGAGGACGTGGGCTGTAAGGGGTATGTAGAAATGAAGAGGTTAGCACAGGATGGGAAGGGATGGAGGATTGGATCAAACCAGTCTAAAGACAGAAAAAAAAAAAAAAAAAAAAAAAAAAAAAAATGCTATTGTGCAAGTCGTCCCCGTTAAACAGGTTTTCCACCAGCAACTATATTGTTTATACATCTATTCTTCATTTCTCAAAATGTTTTTTGGTCTTCCTATAAGCCACTTCTACTCCACTCCATTTCATTTTCTCTGGATATTGCTTTTCCTTCTTTTTTGCATTTCCTGCTTATTTGATTTCTAAAAGGTCTGTACTGCTCCCTTCCTGCTTCATCGTGAACTTTTTTTTGTGCCTTCTCCTCTGACGCAAAATTTCATCTGTGATTCAAGTTTTTTCGGTAGTTAGTGTCCTAAAGCCTAATGTTTCTCTCTTCAATGCATTCCATTCATCCCCAGTTGAATTCGTTTCATAGTTATTTCTTAGACCCACGTCTACCATCTCTCGAAATCTTTTCTCTGATGTTGGATTGTTTTAATTTGTTGACTGCAGTCTGTTCTTTCAGCGTTGCTTCTTTATTCTCTTGAATTTCAGTCTGCACTTCATAAGTATCAGATTATGGCCAGAGTCTATGTCTGCTCATGGGTAAGCTTTACAGACTAGAACTTGACTCCTGAATCTCTGTTTGATAATAATATAATGTAGCTGATATCTACCTGTATACGCTGCGTATTCCATGTGTATATCCTTCGTGCATAATTCTTAAGTATTGTTTATAATTTTCACAAAATTCTAACCAGCAGCTTTCTCACTCTTTTCTTTCTGCTAGGCCAAAAATTTCCTACAGTATACCCCTCCTTTCCTTCTGTCACTACCAAATTCCAATCACCCATAACAGATTTTCCTCCCCATACTCATATTTCATTAATTCTTTAATTCTATCACACATCTATATATATAACGATGAATGTATGTTTGTTTGTTCTGCATACAAATCCACAGTTTCGATGAAAGTTTGCACACTTATCCTTTGAAACAATCTGTTTACATTTGGTTGAAAATTTTTCTGTATAAATAATACATGTTGTCTTATAATTTCGAAAAATTACTGAACGGCGGTAAACAGACGCGTAGGATGTGTAGGTCTCTGTACTGCCTTTCCATATAGCGGTCAGGTAGCTCAGTGGTTAAAGCGCTTGCTTACTGCTGTTTAGATCGTGGTCTCCGGTTCAAATCTCCGTGGAGGCATAGATTTTTAAAAATTGTTTTTGATCGTAAGAGTCACGCCTGGACAGTCGGTTATTCTGATTGAATGTTAAACTGTAGATATCACAAAATTTAGGGGTGCAATGCGAGGCAAATCGTAGGTAGCCTTGCAATACTGTAGGTGTACACTTTTTTATAATGATCCCTCAGGGATTGTTCGCAGTCAGTGTGTGTGTGATCTGTAGTAATATTACTATAAAGACGGAAGTAAGTCTCTGTCATTTTGTTACGTTTTGACGACTGAATTGCTATACCAATATTGATGGAATTTGACAAGAAAATCTGTAGGAAGGGCACTGGACATTTTTTCCGGTATGATTAACAGTTGTAGTCACGAAATTTTGAGAACTTATCGAATGGTTGCAGAAATATTTTGGAAACTGATTCTCTTCAAGAGACAGATTCGACGGTAGAATGATATAGTGATAGCTTTCCTGTCATATTATGCCGACTCGGTGTTGTTTGGGACCAACAACTTTCTATATTCAATTCTGGCAAAGAAATTCTTAATCCACGCGAACGAAGTCGCGGGTATCAGCTATTTTCTCTATTTCTTCATCATTTTCCTGTTACGTTGGTATCTACACTTGTTGTGACGTTGTCGGAGCGGGCTTAGTTTCTATCTTCAACAATAATCCTTTCACTAAACTGTTCATAATAACTCACCTTTCTATTATACTTATAAAATTTATAAATTTTTTAAAACAGTACTCATGTTCACATTTGAAGTGTGGATGTGGCAGAGGCAGTGGGAACCCTAAAATAGGAGGACTCGAGGTAAGGACACTGCCTCGGGGTCAACTGCTGCTTAACCCCGCTGGCGCCGCGGCAGCTGCCTCGCTCAACAGACTCCTGTGTACTGCGGACCTCGACACAATACTATGGACAACTAGATGACCCGCGATTACAGTGAATACTAAGGGGGGCATCCATAAATTACGTGAGGAGGTTTTCCGCCCCCCCCTTCTGGTGAGACTTCGTGAGATCTGGCCCACCCCCCCCCCCCTCTCTGGTGAGAACTGGTCCGTGAGACTCCCCCCCCCCCTAGAAATCGCCCACGCAACTTTTTGAGACCTTTTTCTGCTCTATAGTCCAACAATATTTTAAAAACCTCACGTGATATTACCGTAGACCCCCCCCCCCTTGGTGAGATTTCGCCGTACCCTGCCCCCTATTTCACCTCACGTAATTTATGGACGTCCCCTAATGTTGAGTTCTGGCCTCGCATTCGGGAGGACGCCGGTTCGAATCCCCGTCCGGGCATCCAGATTTGGGTTTTCCATGGTTTCCCAAATCACTCCAGGCAAATGCAGGGATGCTTCCTTCAAAAGGCCATGGCCGAATTCCTTTCCATTCCTGGCCCCCCCCCCCCCCCCCCCGTCCTTTCCCGTCTCTAAAGACCTCGAGCTCACCTTACTACAGGGCGTTCGCCGGAAAACGCTACCCTCCCAGTCTGTTGACGTCGGCAATTTGCTTGGGCAGTGGAGCCAGCAACTCCCGCCACACGGCGCCGTGAATCACCGCACTGTTTAACACCTCCGCTGCCCCAAAAGTGCAGTGACGCAGTATAATGGGACCCTTACATTGTTAAGAACGGTTTCTTTGCATTGTAGCTAGTTTGTGACTTCAGTCTCTTATTAATCAGTGTTGTGAATAAACGTTTCTTTGCGGTTTGGCTGGTTTGGGGCTTCATACTCTTACTAATCTGTACCGTGTTTGAGTGTGAGTAAAATTATGGTACGTTACAGTTTGCAACAAAGAATATTTCTCTACGATACATATGTGAAGAAGAAGTCGTTTAAAAAGTGTCGCAGTAAATTTCGTCGCGAATTTCCTGGCGCGATACTGCCAGCTAAATCAACAATTCTGCGTCTGGTTAAAAAAGTAAGAGAAACGGGTTCATTTTTTAACAAAAAGAGACTGTCGGTCAACCGTATTCTCACAGAGGAGAAAATTGACGATATCGCTTTTCGACTAGAACAGTCACCCAAAAAATCATTAAGTCAGTTAGGGCAGCGTGTGTCTCGAAATATGTTCAGAAGATGTGAAATGTGCATTGCACAAGAGTGTCAACACTTCCAGCATCTTTTATAAGGTAAGCTAATGAATTACGTCATATTTAAATGCTTAGCACATACAAGTTTATGAAGCGTAATTATTATGAAATAGTCCGCGGCCGACGGTCGAACAATGCCGGAAGCTGACCGCTCGCTCGCCGGGAGCAGTTTCTTCCTTGTAGCGCTAACAGTGGGTTGCGTTTCCCGGCGAACGCCCTGTACTTGGAATTACAAAGATTTAAGCAATTCTCTTGCATAGTTCTGTCCTTAAACATATTAAATGGTATTTATACAGGGTCCGGCAATAAAACCTCCCACATTTCACGTAGCCGGCGTGCGGGTTGTAGTGAGGATAGTGATGTGGAATGTGTTTTGTTTTGAAGAGGTGTACCTGCCATTTTCAGTGTGCGCCATGTCGTGGCTTGGTGAGCATCGTGCGTTTGTTGTGGACGAATTTATTCATAACAGTTGTTCTCAGATTTTCGGAGACGATTCGAACTTGGCCTACATGATCGTGTCCCGGATAGAAAAACTATTCAACTGTGGGTGTCAAACTTTAGAAAGACAGGTTCAGCACTAAAAAAAAAAACCTACAGGCCGTCCTCGGACTGCAACAACTCCGGAAAATTTGGCGCGTGTGAGTGTGTCTATGCAACATTCAACAATCTTTGGGGACACTTAAAGCCTATAGTGTACAAACATCGTCCCACAACACTGCAAGCACTTAAAGAGGCCATTACACAAGAATTGGCAGCCATTCCAATGACGCGAAAATGTATGGAGAAATTTCTGGATAGACTTTGTCAATGTGTCAACAATGGAGGGCAGATATAATTTTTAAAACCAAATAATTAAAAATGGAAAAGTATGTATTTTTCATAAATAAAAGTAATTATTCTCTATCATATTTAGTTTTTATGTGACAACACATTAAAATGAGGGAGGTTTTATTGCCGGACCCTGTATAATTTCTTTTCATAAAACAAAGTCCATTGACACCGATTGTTAGTAAAGTGCAAGACAAGCATACAAAATCATATTCAATCAAACTTCAACTTGCTACAAATGCTTCATAATATAGAATTCCATTTAAAGTCTAGGTTTCAGGGCTGTTTGAACTTTCAGTGAGTCGCGATGTTTTTCCAACAAGATCTGCTGCAAACTGCCCAAGACAGAGGTCTGCCAGATTTCGCGGATAGAGCGGGTGGTATGCCAGATGGCTACGGCAGACCACGTGATCTGGTCTCCGACCTTGACGCTGGTCTGGCACACATTCAAGGCCCAACAACGAAAAACCTGCAGTCATCGCACCAACCACCTGCCAATCACCTCAACCCATCACCCAGACAGTCAACTGTTCACCGGTACTAACTGATCCCAGGAAACAGAAATCAGGATTCGAACCCACGTCCTCCCGAATGCGAGGCCAGCGCGATATCGTCACAGCGTACCTAGATTTCCACGTGGGTTGGTTTCATTTTTGTTTCAGTCATCAGCCTCTCGACTGGTTTGATGCAATCCTCCATCTCTTCCTATCTTGCACCAATCCCTTATCTGCTTCATATATTCCAATCCCTGTCTTCCTCTACAGTTCTTATCTTCAACTGTTCGCTCCACTAACAAATTAATCAATCCAGCATGTCTCAAGGAAGAGAGCAGTACAGGCAATTTAGAAATCAAATAAATAGGAAATGCAAAATAGCAACAAAAAAAATGGCTACAACAAAAGTGTGAATAAGTAGAAAAGGAAATGGTCGTAGGTAAAGTAGATGTTGTCTACAGAAAGATCAAACAGAATTTTGGAGAAATGAAGAAAAGAGGTATGAACATTAAAGCTGCCGATGGGAAACCTCTTTTAAGCTCAGAAGATAGAGCTAACCGATGGAAAGAATACACTGAGAAACTTTATGATGGGGACGACTTGAACAATAGTGTAATGGAAAAGGAAGATGATGTTGACATTGATGACTTACGGGATCCTGTTTTGAGGACAGAATTTAATAAAGCTCTGAATGACTTGAAAGCAAATAAGGCAGTTGGAATTGATGAGATCCCTGCAGAACTTCTTCAATCCCTAGGAGAGGAAGGAATCGAAAGATTATTCAAGCTGATATCCAAAAGTTATGAAACAGGAGAAATTCCAACTGATTTTAACAAAAATATCATCTTCACACTTCCAAAGAAAGCACAAGTTGACAAATGTGAGAATTATCGCACCATTAGTCTAACATCACATGCTTCAAAATTACTGACCAGAATAATATACAGAAGGATGGAAAGGGTAGTAGAAGAGATAGTAGGTGAAGATCAGTTTGGGTTAAGGAAAAATCGTGGTACAAGGGAAGCAATTCTGTCTTTAAGATTAATACTTGAAAGGCGGATCAAGAAAAACGGCATTTGTTGATTTAGAAAAAGCTTTTGATAATGTTAGGTGGGACAAGATGTTCAAAATTTTAAAGAAGTCAGGTCTAAAGTATCGAGATAGAAGAATACTCTATAAACTATATAAGAATCAAGTGGCTGTAATAAAAGTAGAGAATCACGAGAGACATGCATCGGTTAAAAAGGGTATGAGACAAGGTTGCAGTCTATCCCCGTTAATATTCAACTTGTATGTAGAAGAAGCAATGAAGAAAGTCAAAGAAAAATTTCCATGCGGCATAAGTTTTCAGGGAGAAAAAATCAGTATGCTACAATTTGCTGATGACATTGTCTTGTTAGCAGAGAGGGCTGAGGATATTGAGAAGTTATTGAATGGCATGAACAAAATACTGAAGGGAGATTTTGGACTGAATATAAATCAAAGTAAGACAAAAGTGATGAAATGTAGCAGAAATGATACCAAAAGTAGCAGATTAAATATAAAAATAGGATCACATGCAATAGGAGAAGAAAGCGAATTCTGTTACTTGGGAAGCAAAATTACAACCGATGGCCGAAGCAGGAATGATGTTAAAAGCAGAATAGCACTAGCTAAAAGAGCCTTCATGAAAAAGAGAAACCTTTTAGTTTCAAATATTGATCTAGGAATTAGAAAGAACTTTTTAAAACTCTATGTGTGGAGCACAGCACTTTACGGTAGCGAAACATGGACTTTAGGAATACCGGAAAGAAAGAAACTTGAAGCATTTGAAATGTGGTGCTACAGAAGAATGCTAAAAATTAGGTGGACAGACAAAGTAAGAAATGAACGAGTTATGGAAATGATGGGTGAGAAAAGAAGTTTATGGAAGAAGCTTACAGGAAGAAGAGACAGGCTGGTAGGTCATATTTTGAGACATGCTGGATTGGTTAATTTGTTAGTGGAGGGAACAGTCGAAAGTAAGAACTGTAGAGGAAGACAGGGATTAGAATATATGAAGCAGATATATGAGGACGTGGGTTGTAAGGGGTATGTAGAAACGAAAAGGTTAGCACAGGATAGAAAGGGATGGAGGATTGCATCAAACCAGTCTGAAGACTGACGACAGCAAAAAAAAAAAAATGTCTCAAGATATGACCTACCATTCCTTTCTTGTTAGACTCTTCCACAAAGTTCTTTCATCGCCCATTATTTCCAAAACTCGTTCGTTTCGTACTTTATCCGTCCACTTAATTTTCAGCAGCCTTCTGTAGCACCACATTTCAAATGGTTCAATTTTCTTTCTTTCCGGTATTCCCAAAGTCCACGCTTCACTACCACTAACTACTGTCCTCCACACATAGAATTTTAAAAAGTTCATTCTGAGACCCACATCAATATTAGAATGTACAATATTTCTCTTTTTCATGAAGGCTGTTTTTGCTAGAGTAATTCTGCTTTTAATGTTATTTTACTCCCCAATTTTACTTCCCAAGTAGCAGAATTCACTTACTTCTCCTATTGCATCCGATCCTATTTTTATATTTAATCTACTGTGATTGGTATTTCATCACTTTTGTCTTGCTTTGATTTATATTTAGTCCAAAATCTTCCTTCAATATTTTGTTCATGCCATTCAGTAACTTCTCAATTTTTTCAGCCTGTTCTCTTAACACGACAATGTCATCAGCAAATCGTAGCATAGGGATTTTTTCTCCTTTAAAACTTATGCCACATTACAATTTTTCTTCCACTTCATTCATTCCTTCCTCTAGAACAAGTTGAATATTAATGAGGAATTTTATTTCGTGTGTACAGAATGCAAGTAGTACTCTCGACTATACTCCTACTCCATTGTTTCCTCTTTCGTGAGTTTAGAGTAGAATCCAAACCACGGAGCATCGCGGAATATTCTTATCATCAAAAAGCCCACGGGGATTTGAACGCGGGACACATCGAGGTGAGTGTTTAAAAAGTTCTTAAATCTATATTTTCAGAATTTACGAAATTTTCGGAGAGTGCGAGGGAATTGTTTGAAAGAGTTTGAACTATATGTTCCTGTCGATATTTCTCTTCGCGTAAGTTGTGTGGCATCTTTATTTTATTTATTTCCATTTTTATTTTGCCTGAAGCACTCTATGGCATAATCAGCCACCAGCTATTTATACAGATAGTCAGGACATTGTACTAATTAGTAAATCATTCTACAAGTAAACAAGTCATCGTGCAAGATAATTATACATACTCGTAAATCAAGAATCTTATATCAGGTAGACTATTTCTCAAATAAACAAATGCTTGTTTATAAAATCATTAATTAAGGTGACAAATAGAGTACTATGTACTGATAGCACGGAGTACAGGACTCTTTACACACATAAACAAAAATTACAGCATAATTAAAATCTAAAGAACATTTTAGCTATACCTTAATATTACTTTCTTTATAATACTAATTATTTATATTTACATACAGAAATTAAAACATTATTTAAAAAATATGGCATCTCTGAACCAATCGAAAATTTATTTATTTTCAAATGGCCAATGGCTAGTATAAAAACTTCACAATCCTTACATTATATTGATAAAACAAACAAAAATTCGAGCTGTTAATTCCATTGAATTCTGGACTGCGGTTTTATGAAAAGTAATATGACTGATGATATACGCGAGAAGGGTCAAGAATAATGACATCTGTCTCTGACTGTTTAAACTGCAGGGAATTGAATTGCGTTGTCAAGAAGCATTTAACTAGTTAAAAATGAAACGGGACATACTAAAGTATACATTATTAAATTCAAATTGTCTAAACCCTCATAAATGACTTTGAATTGCACGTTTTCATTTTAGATCTTCAAAACAATGTAATTTTATATTGTGTTTTTCAGTTGGTATAAGATGTTAGTCCAACTACAAGAGCCTAATCGGTAAATGTAAAAAAAGGAACATTGACACGACAAAAGTTGTTAAAAATTTGCGTTTCTTGAAAATCGCATCTCAGCATTTTAATACCGCGCCCAATGTCCTAATACTTTATTGGCGCTTATTTTAACTTTTATAAAAAGTATCTAAGCAGTTACTTAGAGTATGCACCGTTCTTCTCTTACGACAGATCAATAGTTACTAACATTGTATAGTACTCTGGTGGCACAGTCTACAGGGCTCACCAAAATGATTGCAGTAAGTTCAGAAAATTACTGCAGATTAATACAGGGCGTTCGCCGGGAAACGCTACCCTCCCAGTCTGTTGCCGTCGGCAACTTGCTGGGACAGTGGAGCCAGCAACTCCCGCCACACGGCGCCGTGAATCACCGCACTGTAGCTAGTTTGTGACTTCAGTCTCTTATTAATCAGTGTTGTGAATAAACGTTTCTTTGCAGTTTGGCTGGTTTGGGGCTTCATACTCTTACTAATCTGTACCGTGTTTGAGTGTGAGTAAAATTATGGTACGTTACAGTTTGCAACAAAGAATATTTCTCTACGATACATATGTGAAGAAGAAGTCGTTTAAAAAGTGTCACAGTAAATTTCGTCGCGAATATCCTGACGCTTTACTGCCAGCTAAATCAACAATTCTGCGTCTGGTTAAAAAAGTAAGAGAAACGGGTTCATTTTTTAACAAAAAGAGACTGTCGGTCAACCGTATTCTCACAGAGGAGAAAATTGACGATATCGCTTTTCGACTACAACAGTCACCCAAAAAAATCATTAAGTCATTTAGGGCAGCAGGCAGGCGTATCTAAGACGTCAGCTTGGAAAGTAACAAAGCTAGTTCACTTAAAGCCGTACAAAACAATTGTGGTGCATAAAATTACAGAAATAGACCAGGGGCCTAGGATTAGATTTTGCAACTGGTACCTGCAGGGTGTCCACGATGGCACTGTTGATCCGCAACTGACGTCACATTTAAATGCTTAGCACATACAAGTTTATGAAGCGTAATTATTATGAAATAGTCCGCGGCCGACGGTCGAACAATGCCGGAAGCTGACCGCTCGCTCGCCGGGAGCAGTTTCTTCCTTGTAGCGCTAACAGTGGGTAGCGTTTCCCGGAGAACGCCCTGTACTTACAAGATTACACATATATATAAAGAAACTGTGAAAGTTTTTTTGAGTGTCTACAGATGCTCAATATGTGCACCTTTAGTGACTCTGCACACATCAAGTCTATAATTGAGTTCTTCCCATACCTGATGCAGCTTGTCTCTGTCAGTGAGAGCAAATGCATTGGTGATGCGAACCCGCAGGTCTGGCAGATCAACTGGTACTGGTGGCACAAACACTGTGTCTTTTACGAAACCCCAAACAAAGAAGTCGCAGGGGGTTAGGTCAGGGGAACGAGGAGGCCATGACATCAGCTGACGATCAGCATCCCCAGCACCACCAATCCATCTGTTTGCAATGCTTGCAGGATTGGCTCATGCCACTTCTGGAAGTTGACAGTGAAGATTTCATTTTCCAGCAGAACGGTGCTCCACTGCACTTTTCTCTACTTGTCCCTAATGTCCTAAACAACAGGATTCCAAAATCGTCTAACTGGGGATCGTGAGGTTCCCGGTTCGAATCCCTGTCTCGGTGGGGATTTTCGTAGACCCTTAACCCGACCTTCACCTCTGGCACAGCTTGCTCTGTAATATGAACACTTCGAGGTTCGGATGCTACGTTAAACTGTAGGTCCCCTTGCCTCGCGAGGACTGCCGGATTAGGTTAGGTAAGCAGGAAAGGAACTCGCTATCCTTCCCCCAATACCAGACTCAGGGTATCTCCTCTAGACGGTCCAACAGAACTTCCGCGCTGAATACCAAGGTTAGCTCATAGTTCCTTACGAGCTGATTTAAACGACTCGCAGATTAACATGGAGGTTGTAACACGATTGCAGCAATAAGTTTCAGGCTCGACGATGAACAGTCAACAAGAAAACTTCAGACTCAACGCGAGCCCAACTGAGACAGGTATCAGGAGAACCTGGGATCGAATCCCCGTCCTGACATCCAGAATTCCGGTTCCAGAAATCACTCCAGGTGAATGCAGGGTTGTTTCACATAAAAGGCCATCGACGAATTCCTTCCCGTTCATTTTAAGAGAGGTGTTTGGAAGGGAAGAGATGTCCATGACCATAAGCTGGCACTTGACTTCAGGCATGAGGGCGCGGGAAGACTTTCTTTCGTAGGTAAGGGGTTGGAATACCTTACCATGATGAATAATTTAACGAAAATATTGAAATAATTTAAATTTCAAATTACTAGATGACAAAAGAAGGTGGGAAAAGGGAATAATAGGTGTGTAGGACAATTGCTGTAGGAGCTTGCGCACCATGGCTGGTAAATTAAATCAAATCTGGTACTGCAAGAAATAATTACTCCTATGTATCAATGAAAACAGTTTTATTTTTACGCTAGTTTTAGACGAAGGCATAACTATAATATGACCATGACCACAAGCTGGCACTCGATTTCAGTCACAAGGGTGTGGGAAGATTCTCTTTTTAAGGTAAGGGTGTCAGGGATTGGAATGAGTTACCAAGAGAAATGATGAATAATTTGCCAGAAACGTTGAAAGAATTTAAAGTTGAAATTTGTAGAGAGCAGAAAAGGGGGAAGAAGGGTGCGCAGGGAAATTGCACAGGAGCGTGGTCTCCATTGCAATTTAATTAAATATTATATCATTATACACTTCGAATTGTACATGCCAATAATCCCGCATGTATTTAGTTAACATCTTCTAAGGGATCTCGGATTTAATTCTATATCGCGATATCTTTACAACGCTGTAAACACTGCCTGCCAAAACTATTGCCGGTACACAAACTGTTGTGGTTAGGTTAAATTTAAAAGAATTGGGTTAGAAAACTGTGGTCAGACCATTGCTTGAATATGGTAGTGTAGTATGGGACCCACATTTTGCGTATCAAATACAGGAGTTGGAGAGGGTGCAACAAAGGACTGCTAGATTTGTTTCTGGAAATTACCGCAGAACGCAATTAGTAACTGATATGATAAAGGAGCTGGAATGGGATTCATTACAAGACAGGAGGAGGATGAGGAGGGTCATGGGAGTGTACAGGGCGTATACTGGTGATGAGGCATGGAAAGATATTGCAATAGGTATGAAAAGTAGTGCATGGATGGGAAAAGATGACCATGACCACAAGCTGGCACTCGATTTCAGACACAAGGGTGTGGGAAGATTCTCTTTTTTAGGTAAGGGTGTCAGAGATTGGAATAAGTTACCAAGAGGAATGATGAATAATTTATCGAAAACATTGAAAGAATTTAAAGTTAAAATTTGCAGAGGTCAAATGTATATGGATGCAGGAAAGGGGGAAAAAGGGTGTGTAGGGAAATTGCACCGAATTTTTAACTAAATATTTTTATTAATTGCGTCCTGGACCACGAGAAAAACTCCGTAAACCCTTTGTAAATGCGGTATCTGTATCTTATAAAGTCAATATTGTGGTACGTAGTTATCACTACACCATGAAAAATACTTAACCGTGGTAAATATCGGGTGACTTCTTGTAACGGGACCGAGCGTGGTGGGTGAACGGTTAGGGTTCTGGCCTCGCATTCGGAAGGACGCGGGTTCGAATCCCTGTCCAGGCATCCAGATTTGGGTTTTCCATGGTTTCCCCAAATCACTCCAGGCAAATGACGGGATGCTTCCTTCAAGAAGGACATGGCCGAATTCCTTCCCGTTCTTTGTCCCAAGTCCCATCCCACATCTATTTACCTTAGCTGTCGACGAGGCGTAAAGCCCTAAGTAAAAAAAAAATCTTCTAACGTAGATAAGCTGAAATGTCAAGAATATCTCATAACCAAGGAATTAACCAATTTTTGAAGGGATTTACACTAATTTTGTATCGCTGACAGCCTTGCGTTTTCACGATCTAGAGTGAAACCGGATCTGGCTGCCACACTGTGTGTGCTTGAGAGTTATATTACTGTAATTTTCACCGAGGTAAACATTTCTTCGTAAGTAGGGACGTAGTTTAAGTAATGATGCTTGATGGACGTCTCGTGCAGGCGCAGTGGGTGTCCCGGCAGTGCAGGCCTGAGGTGGTGGTAGTCTACCCGCGCTACTGCAGGCGCTGCTCAAAGACGAATCGTCCATTAGCAACAGTTGTGCAACCATCACTGGGATTACCTTTGTACCTAGCGCTCACATCTGCTTCAGAAAACAAGTGCTGACCAGTGCATCCTAGCTGCTACATCTCTGGTGAAATTCCACAGTGTTTATAGTTCGGTATTTACTATCATGTAAATATCCCGGTATCGCGTAAAACCTACTGAATAGTTAATCAGCTGTCAAAAAATTATTATTATTGTTATTATTACTCCGTGATTCACCAAAAGTAGACGGCAGAGGATGCATCACACCAATGCTAATATGTAACCATTTGTAACCATTTGTATATACGGGATATGGCAGGAGGCGCCCATGGGATATTGTGAGGAACCATCCCAGCATTCGTCTGGAGTGATCCGGGAAAACCATGGAAAACCCAGATCAGGATGGCCGGGGTGCTTTATCGAAAGCTGCTAATGTCGGAATCTATGTTCTTTCGCTCGATAACTCCTTCCTTTTCCACTCCCTAATCGCTCGTGGAAAAAAAAGAGTTTAGAAATGAATCAATTCTGGCCTTGGTTTCTCTTATCTTATTTTGTCGGTTATTCCTAGATATGAATGTAGCTGCTGGTAATATGTGTTTGCCGTCAACCTGAAATAGGTCAGTAGTGAATTTTTCAATTATGTTCTGCCGAGAGCAACGCCTTCGGTGTTCCAGGTCTTCCCAACCTAATTTATTCAACATCGCACTTAAGCTTTCCATCCAGCTATATATACCTGTCACGAATCGGGCGGCTC
>CM061918.1:129418265-129545253 GCA_031002005.1 Vandiemenella viatica
CGGCATTAAGCGGAGCGGAGGTAGTCAAATAATCTTATTTATATATATATATAAAATAGACGTGTGTTTTCCTGTATTTGACTTTTCAGCCACCACTACGTAGCACAGATCACTGGTGTTTGTATGTGGAAGTAGCATGGAGTTTCCTGCCATGCTCAACGTTGGCCGAATTCCGATAGCTGTAGGGATGTAGGAGATATGGTTACAACTGGTCCATGCATGGCATTTTCATATTTCCGTATATGTCATTCTGCTGCCACAATTACATAGCATAGAACAATGGTGTTTGTGTGTGGTAGTCGTGTCGTGTCTCCTATCGTGTACTATGGTGGTTAGATGTCGGTAGTTATAGGGGTGTGGGAGATATAGTGGTTGAAAGTGGTCGACCTGCGGCACTTTAATATTTCTGCCAAAGACGTATGTGTCATGGTGTATCACTTTTCAGCCAAAACTATCTAGCGCAGATCACTGGTGTTTGTGTGTGGTAGTAGCACAGACTCGCCCGTCGATCACAACGTTGGCCGAATTTCGGTAACTGTGGGAGTGTGGGAGATATCGTGGTTGAAATTCGTCGATCAAGGATATTTTCGTATTTCGACCAAAGTCATGTGTGTCCATCTATTTTAGTTTGCTGCCTGAACTACATAGCGCAGACGACTGGGGTTTGTGTGCGGTAATAGCATCGAGTCTCCCATAGTGCAATATGGTGGTTAGATGTCGGTAGCTGTCAATCCAAATCCTTTATAAACACGAACGAAGTCGTGGGTACCAGCTAATAATATTAAAAAACCCAATATATATTTTCCCTTGCACCTGAAATTAGTGTGAATCTTCCTATCCAAGGGAATCTTTGACTTAGCGTTATATACGCCGTAGAAGTGGAGTTACTACTATTTTTATACGCGCCAACCTATAGTGCAAAAAATGTATTAACAAATCCATCTCCTCTTTTAATTTAAGTAAGATTTTCCCAAGAAGCACTGACGATAGGGAGATAAAATTTTTGTATGTTACTCTTTGTTGTTCAAATTACATTTTAACACAGGCTTATTGTAATGAGTCCAGTAATTAGTACCAGATTTAATAAAATGTCGCTTTTTAAAAAAGTTGAATGTATAAAAAATTATCCAAAAGAAACTAGAAAAAGTAACTAACTGTCCTTCCGTCCTAACATTAAAACTGAACCAAGTTTCAAGTTAGTTTATCGAACAGTTACCCAATAAACGTTCGCCAAAATTTTTCATTTTACGTGGGAAGCACAGGTACCTCCGGCTTTCCTGAAAGACCTGTTTCAACAAAAGAACAAAGTGCTGTATAAGACTCGATAAAAGTGGTTGGGTAAACAGTGTGGTGACCGCGAGACATGAAGTAAGGAGTCCCATTAATAAAGCAAACAGTTTTGTATTTAACTATCGAATACAAGAATAACAAATTGAAAGAAATATTTTTTTTTTTTGGTCACATAATGAGAACGGATAACAGCATACTCACAAAAAGAATGCTCAACCACATTTAAGATTAAGAATGGCTACAAGTGGATCAGATGTGAGAGAGATGGGAATACCAGATAATATAATACAAGACAGAGCAGAAGATTGGTACAAAATTTCAAGTACTTCCAGGAGAAGAAGAAAGGTAATAAGATATGGAACCGAGAAAGGAATTGACAGCAGAGTGAAAGGATGAAGTGAAGGAAGTCGAGAAAGGAGACATCGAGGCGAATGCACAGGATTACTTTTCGTGGTCCTTAGATGGTCTTATTCGAGCGTGGTGGGTGAGCACTTGGGAGGACGCGGGTTCTAATCCCCGTCCAGTCGTCCAGAGTTGGGATTTCCATGGTTTCCCCAAATCATTCCAGGCGAATTCCGGGATGCTTCCCCCGTTCCTTGCTCCCTAGTACTTTTCCACCTATAATTATCTCGACGTCGAAAGGGCAAGAAAAAAACTTCTCAAAAACAAACTACGAGATCGGTCAGAAAGGGAAGGGGTGTCCCTTCAGGGGGGGGAGGGGTTCGGAAAAACCTCACGTAATTAACAGATGCCCCTTCAGTAAGTCCTGTCTTTGCGTAGGAATTCAAAACATGCTTTCAGATTTATTAAGTTATAATGGTACAATCAAATATGTGCCAGATAGTAGTATTCCGTAGTGTACTCCTCCGTATGCACGGACGAGGCTCTGGAGTCACCCACTGCTTGCCAACGGCATCCTAAACGAGGGTGGAAGAGCGGGTAGTGGTCCAGGGCACCCTCTTACCCTTAGCGTTGGAAACGGTCCCTAAAAACGGATGTACCAGAAATGATCAACGGCATGGGGATAAAGACGGCCATATAACGAACGCATGTGGATCGGTAAATTTGTTATTGGAGGGAATGGTCGAAGGTAAGAACTACAGAACAAGACAGAATATATTATGAGGCAGTTAATTGATGACGTAGGTTGTAAGAAGAATTTTGAGATGAAGAGGTTACCGCAAGATAGGATGCACCAAACGATTCAAGAAATTGATGACAGCAAACAAATACACGTTGAAGATGAACAGTGGAAACTAGATTGGAATCCACAACCGCAAAGTCATCTAGGAATATTTGGAAAAGTTTTCTTGGTTTTTTCTTTCAACACTACTAACTAAATAGGGAGTGGATCCAGCCATCCAAATTTGTTTTCCCAGAGATGGTTTTCAAGGATAGAAGACTTATTATTGCCTAAAAAATATGCTTCAAGGTCTATGTTGAACAAGTACAGCCTAGTATTCATGGAAATACTAACTTATTCTGGAGTTTTATCCGAAACATTAGCAAGACTGAAAGTGGATGTAGTCTTCTCGGGAGACTAGCCGAGTAAGTAAGATGTTTCCACACGATTTTTCGGCGATCTCAGACTCCGTCGCCATCTTCTGGTGAAGTGCCGGATCCGTCAGAAGGTTGGTTCTTATAGCCTCCAATGCGCGCGTGGTGGCGTGCGCGCAGCTGGTTGGCTGGTTGGCTGACTCGGTCGGCGCCTAGGCGGTGGAGTGGGGGTTGGCGCCGGTAGGAGGCAAGCGTGGGCGCAGTTGGTCCGCGGCCGCCGTGCTGTGCACTTCGGCGCGCTGACGACGTATTGCATTAATGACAGGTGCCCACGCTTCGCTCAGCTGGTATCCACAGTCCCGGTTGACGAGATTGCGCGTGGTGCGAATTTCAACTGCTTCTGTGAGAATACTGTCCCAGAAGTTCCTTGTACGCGCCAATATCCTGGTATTCTCAAAGTCGAAGCCATGGCGTTGTTCCAGGCTATGTTCCGCCACCGCCGATTTTTCACTCTGCCCCAGACGCACGTGTCGGGCGTGTTCCAGACATTTTGACAAAACAATTTTCTTTTTTTAAAAAAGTGTCAACACATTTAAAAAAATTCCTCTCCCGTAGTTCTTATAGGCAAGGACTTGCAAAAATGCATTTCGACTTCCACAGACTCCTTGAACTCAAAACTAAAAGCTAATAAATTTGCCTGAACAGGAACATCTGAGCGTTCATCAATGTGTAGTGAAAAATAATCACTTTGCTTCAGAGTTGAAATCATTGTTTCCTGGACACAATTAGACATTTCATCGATTCTCCTTTTTACAGCAGTGTTTGATAAAGGTTTTCGCTTTTTTTTTTTTTTTGACATGTTTCCATCAAACAAAGTATTAGATATTATTTTTCCTGCAGGTAAAATAAGTTCTTCACCTACTGTGTGAACAGCTCCCTGCTTTGCTATTAACAAGGATAATTGGTAAGACGCCATGGTAGTTTGTTTGTTTTGTTGACCTGACACTGACTTTTCAATTGAAGGTTTAGTCGAGAAGATTACGTCGTTTTTTAGTTTGAAAGAATTCAAGTGGCTTACCCTGTGTACTCAGGATGGTTGGTTGACCAATGTCTTTCAAGTTTTGATGGCGTCATGCTTTCATTGGACAAATTTTCACAACAAATCACGCACTGAGGTATTGGCTCCTCTTCAGTATCCGAAAACACAAACCCGTATTTCAAATAATCCAGGTTATACTTTCACAGATACGTCTTTAGCTTTTTCGCGTTGCCTGCATTGTAACTAAAAATACTTGCTTGTGGTTCAATAATATTTTCAATATCATTATTATTAGCCGTGTAGGTCGAGGTTTCCTCATCATTTGGATACTCTCTATACGGCACGATCCAGTCCTCAACCAACTTTCCATTATCACATTAAATCTAGTCGCAATCAAAACAAAACGCAAACAATAATTCACTCTTACAATCAGAGAAAGACTGTTTCGATTAAAGACTTTGGTTTCGATTCAACAATAAAAAGAAAATGCCAATGAGAGAAGTAAAATTGCAGGTTGTAAGCGCGCGCATCTCCGCTCAAGAGGGGGTGTACAGGGGTTGCCATAACGATTGCGCGATTGCTACCGCTTCTATATCTCACAACGAGATTGTTACTTAATACCGGCTGATTGTTTAAGAAAACTTTTTTTCTCACAAAGTTTTAATTTAAGCTAATAGCTTTCATGATTATTGCACTTGTAAAATATCGTGTTATTATTTTTTAAATAGATCAAATAAAAGATATATTTTTGTGGCAAAAACCTCCATTGTTCCTGGACTAGAGCATTTAGTGAGTGAAATAAACTCGATGTTATGAATCCTGACTTCTCAAAGGCATTTCACAATGGGAGCTATACCGACCATCTTTGCTAAGGGGGAGGTGGTTTTATTGCTACCTCTCCAAGGGAAAATTGATTGTAAAAGGCTTATAGTACACTGCCATCTGCGTTCGCAGAAACTTCTTATCAACATCTTTATGAATTATTGTTGTTTGTTGCTTTAGGGCGCATCGACATCGACGACATTAGCGATCTTTATGAATGATGTTTAAAATAAGACCAACACCTTCACTGTAAAAATGATATTAAGATTTTTAAGAAAATGAGTCTCAAGATAAATGCTTGACACCTACAATTATCTAATAGCTGTTGAGAATTGTTGCGAGGAAAACAGTATGAAACTTAATAATTATTCCTCTTTTCATTCTCCTCGAGTCTTTGCAATACTATCAAGGAGGCAGTGAATGTGTATTGGGTCCTTCAAATACTATCTAGGAGGCCATCAATACATTATCTGTCCTCGAAATACTATCTACTTAGCAGTATTTTGAATCTATGATTAACTATCTAGGAGAAGCTGAAAGTGTTTTGTGTCTCTGAAAGCAGTGCTTGTAATTTGAATCATTGATTTATTATCTAGGGGGCAGTGATTGTAATTAAAGTCCTTGAAATACCATCTACATTTGAGTGAATTTGTTCGGATTCTGGTTCTTCGTTATTCCAGTATTTATGAAGCATAATTTTCTTCACAAATTATCCAGATACTTGTGGGTATTACATAACTCCCTCGAGAGAAATGATTTCGGTTGTATCTTGTCGTCTTAATAGATCACCACACCACTACACCAGATCGATAATTTCCAATCAAAGTAACTAATAAATAGTTTTTTTTATCTCCTTAACGTCTCTCTAACACCGAGGGCTTTGAGGAGGGGAAAGCATGGGAGGCAAGGAATGGGAAGGAATTCGGCCATGGCCTTTTGAAGAGAGCAACCCGGCATTTGCCTGGAGTGAATTGAGAAACCATGGAAAACTCAAATCTGGATGCCAACGGGAATTCGAACCGCCGTCCTCCCGAATGCGAGGCGGGACTCTTAACCGATACAACACCACGCTCGTTTCCTAAATGGAGACCAGATAGGATTAGATATTATTTTTATATCTGCTGTTATAGTTTAAAGGACAAATTAATTTGAGACTAGAGCAATCAGCGTAGACATGTTAGGTTTTCACGGACGTGGAGTATTGCTCCAAGCGATCGTTAGCTAACTGAGTATAGAGAACCGCTGTGCAGATTCTGTAGTCTGCAGTCCCGAGTCGCATTCACTGAAACATAAAAAGTCACACCATCAGGCGGATGCCTGAGTCAGTGCCGGGTTGTGCCGCCCACTTGCCAGAAGATTCTCTCGATTCAGGGTCGGAGATGCCAGAACAATCGCACACGCCATACGACGAACAAGTGTTAGCCTGGGTACAGTGACTCTCCCACCTATCCCCGGCGAATACGCCTTCCCGAGCCTACTGCCCGCCGACTTCGATCCTGGCCGTCATAAGATCTTGATCGCTACCTCTGTCCTCGCCAACCGGGTTCCGCGAGAGGTATCGTCGCCTCTCTAGGCACGAATGGAGAATGCCACTTGACAAACCCACCCATGTCTTCGAAAGACATCGGTATCTCTATTGACACGGTTGGAGATTCCAGAAGCAGCGAACAAGAACAGACACTCTCCTCGCGATCTCGCGGCGTCCAGCGTACTGAGCGACAAGATCCCCGAAGTTAGTCTGCGCGTAAGCAATTATTCTGTCAACCCCACCCCTGCTCCGAAATACCGAGACCCTCCTATACAAAGGATTGCACTACACGTCAGCTAACTGACCTGGTCCTTTGGGGTGTCCCTCGCTGCTCTGTCCCGGGATTCTCGTTTGACGTTAATGATGCACATTCGGAGTGGAGCCATCGTTAGGTTTGGTCGGTCGTGGAGAACTGCGCTTAAGGCTGCAGGAGGTAGAGAACCGCTGTGCAGATTCCGTAGTCTTCTGTCCCAAGTTGCGTTCACTGAAACATAAAAAGTCACACCATCAGGCGGAAGCCTGAGTCAGTGCCGGGCTGTGCCGCCCACTTGCCAGAAGTTTCTCTCGATTCAGGGTCGGAGATGCCAGAACAATCGCACACGCCATACGACGAACAAGTGTTAGCCTGGCTACAGTGACTCTCCCACCTATCCCCGGCGAATACGCCTTCCCGAGCCTACTGCCCGGTGGGCTTCGATCCTGGCCGTCATAAGGATCTTGATCGCTACCTCTGTCCTCGCCAACTGGGTTCCGCGGGAGGTATCGTCGCCTCTCTAGGCACGAATGGAGAAATGCCAGCTTGACAAACCCACCCATGTCTTCGAAAGACATCGTATCTCTATTGACACGGTTGGAGATTCCAGAAGCAGCGAACAAGAACAGACACTCTCCTCGCGATCTCGCGGGCTGTCCAGCGTACTGAGCGCCAAGATCCCCGAAGTTAGTCTGCGCGTAAGCAATTATTCTGTCAACCCCACCCCTGCTCCGAAATACCGAGACCCTCCTATACAAAGGATTGCACTACACGTCAGCTAACTGACCTGGTCCTTTGGGGTGTCCCTCGCTGCTCTGTCCCGGATTCTCGTTTGACGTTAATGATGCACATTCGGAGTGGAGCCATCGTTAGGTTGGTCGGTCGTGGAGAACTGCGCTTAAGGCTGCAGGAGGTAAGAGAACCGCTGTGCAGATTCCGTAGTCTTCTGTCCCAAGTTGCGTTCACTGAAACATAAAAAGTCACACCATCAGGCGGAAGCCTGAGTCAGTGCCGGGCTGTGCCGCCCACTTGCCAGAAGTTTTCTCTCGATTCAGGGTCGGAGATGCCAGAACAATCGCACACGCCATACGACGAACAAGTGTTAGCCTGGCTACAGTGACTCTCCCACCTATCCCCGGCGAATACGCCTTCCCGAGCCTACTGCCCGGTGGCTTCGATCCTGGCCGTCATAAGATCTTGATCGCTACCTCTGTCTCCGCCAACTGGGTTCCGCGGGAGGTATCGTCGCCTCTCTAGGCACGAATGGAGAATGCCACTTGACAAACCCACCCATGTCTTCGAAAGACATCGGTATCTCTATTGACACGGTTGGAGATTCCAGAAGCAGCGAACAAGAACAGACACTCTCCTCGCGATCTCGCGGCGTCCAGCGTACTGAGCGCCAAGATCCCCGAAGTTAGTCTGCGCGTAAGCAATTATTCTGTCAACCCCACCCCTGCTCCGAAATACCGAGACCCTCCTATACAAAGGATTGCACTACACGTCAGCTAACTGACCTGGTCCTTTGGGGTGTCCCTCGCTGCTCTGTCCCGGGATTCTCGTTTTGACGTTAATGATGCACATTCGGAGTGGAGCCATCGTTAGGTTTTGGTCGGTCTGTGAGAAACTGCGCTTAAGGCTGCAGGAGGTAGAGAACCGCTGTGCAGATTCCGTAGTCTTTCTGTCCCAAGTTGCGTTCACTGAAACATAAAAAGTCACACCATCAGGCGGAAGCCTGAGTCAGTGCCGGGCTGTGCCGCCCACTTGCCAGAAGTTTCTCTCGATTCAGGGTCGGAGATGCCAGAACAATCGCACACGCCATACGACGAACAAGTGTTAGCCTTGCTACAGTGACTCTCCCACCTATCCCCCGGCGAATACGCCTTCCCGAGCCTACTGCCCGGTGGCTTCGATCCTGGCCGTCATAAGATCTTGATCGCTACCTCTGTCCTCGCCAACTGGGTTCCGCGGGAGGTATCGTCGCCTCTCTAGGCACGAATGGAGAATGCCACTTGACAAACCCACCCATGTCTTCGAAAGACATCGGTATCTCTATTGACACGGTTGGAGATTCCAGAAGGCAGCGAAACAAGAACAGACACTCTCCTCGCGATCTCGCGGCGTCCAGCGTACTGAGCGCCAAGATCCCCGAAGTTAGTCTGCGCGTAAGCAATTATTCTGTCAACCCCACCCCTGCTCCGAAATACCGAGACCCTCCTATTACAAAGGATTGCACTACACGTCAGCTAACTGACCCTGGTCCTTTTGGGGTGTCCCTCGCTGCTCTGTCCCGGGATTCTCGTTTGACGTTAATGATGGCACATTCGGAGTGGAGCCATCGTTAGGTTTGGTCGGTCGTGGAGAACTGCGCTTAAGGCTGCAGGAGGTAGAGAAACCGCTGTGCAGATTCCGTAGTCTTCTGTCCCAAGTTGCGTTCACTGATAAACATAAAAAGTCACACCATCAGGCGGAGCCTGAGTCAGTGCCGGGCTGTGCCGCCCACTTGCCAGAAGTTTCCTCTCGATTCAGGGTCGGAGATGCCAGAACAATCGCACAACGCCATACGACGACCAAGTGTTAGCCTGGCTACAGTGACTCTCCCACCTTACCCCGGGCGAATACGCCTTCCCGAGCCTACTGCCCGGTGGCTTCGATCCTGGCCGTCATAAGCATCTTGGATCGCTACCTCTGTCCTCGCCAACTGGGTTCCGCGGGAGGTATCGTCGCCTCTCTAGGCACGAATGGAGAATGCCACTTGACAAACCCACCCATGTCTTCGAAAGACATCGGTATCTCTATTGACACGGTTGGAGATTCCAGAAGCAGCGAACAAGAACAGACACTCTCCTCGCGATCTCGCGGCGTCCAGCGTACTGAGCGCCAAGATCCCCGAAGTTAGTCTGCGCGTAAGCAATTATTCTGTCAACCCCACCCCTGCTCCGAAATACCGAGACCCTCCTATACAAAGGATTGCACTACACGTCAGCTAACTGACCTGGTCCTTTGGGGTGTCCCCTCGCATGCTCTGTCCCGGGATTCTCGTTTGACGTTAATGATGCACATTCGGAGTGGAGCCATCGTTTAGGTTTGGTCGGTCGTGGAGAACTGCGCTTAAGGCTGCAGGAGGTAGAGAACCGCTGTGCAGCTTCCGTAGTCTTCTGTCCCAAGTTGCGTTCACTGAAACATAAAAAGTCACACCATCAGGCGGAAAGCCTGAGTCAGTGCCGGGCTGTGCCGCCCACTTGCCCAGAAGTTTCTCTCGATTCAGGGTCGGAGATGCCAGAACAATCGCACACGCCATACGACGAACAAGTGTTTAGCCTGGCTACAGTGACTCTCCCACCTATCCCCGGCGAATACGCCTTCCCGAGCCTACTGCCCGGTGGCTTCGATCCTGGCCGTCATAAGATCTTGATCGCTACCTCTGTCCTCGCCAACTGGGTTCCGCGGGAGGTATCGTCGCCTCTCTAGGCACGAATGGAGAATGCCACTTGACAAACCCACCCATGTCTTCGAAAGACATCGGTATCTCTATTGACACGGTTGGAGATTCCAGAAGCAGCGAACAAGAACAGACACTCTCCTCGCGATCTCGCGGCGTCCAGCGTACTGAGCGCCAAGATCCCCGAAGTTAGTCTGCGCGTAAAGCAATTATTCTGTCAACCCCACCCCTGCTTCCGAAATACCGAGACCCTCCTATACAAAGGATTGCACTACACGTCAGCTAACTGACCTGGTCCTTTGGGGTGTCCCTCGCTGCTCTGTCCCGGGATTCTCGTTTGACGTTAATGATGCACATTCGGAGTGGAGCCATCGTTAGGTTTGGTCGGTCGTGGAGAACTGCGCTTAAGGCTGCAGGAGGTAGAGAACCGCTGTGCAGATTCCGTAGTCTTCTGTCCCAAGTTGCGTTCACTGAAACATAAAAAGTCACACCATCAGGCGGAAGCCTGAGTCAGTGCCGGGCTGTGCCGCCCACTTGCCAGAAGTTTATCTCTACGATTCAGGGTCGGAGATGCCAGAACAATCGCACACGCCATACGACGAACAAGTGTTAGCCTGGCTACAGTGACTCTCCCACCTATCCCCGGCGAATACGCCTTCCCGAGCCTACTGCCCGGTGGCTTCGATCCTGGCCGTCATAAGATCTTGATCGCTACCTCTGTCCTCGCCCAACTGGTTCCGCGGGAGGTATCGTCGCCTCTCTAGGCACGAATGGAGAATGCCACTTGACAAACCCACCCATGTCTTCGAAAGACATCGGTATCTCTATTGACACGGTTGGAGATTCCAGAAGCAGCGAACAAGAACAGACACTCTCCTCGCGATCTCGCGGCGTCCAGCGTACTGAGCGCCAAGATCCCGAAGTTAGTCTGCGCGTAAGCAATTATTCTGTCAACCCCACCCCTGCTCCGAAATACCGAGACCCTCCTATACAAAGGATTGCACTACACGTCAGCTAACTGACCTGGTCCTTTGGGGTGTCCCTCGCTGCTCTGTCCCGGGATTCTCGTTTGACGTTAATGATGCACATTCGGAGTGGAGCCATCGTTAGGTTTGGTCGGTCGTGGAGAACTGCGCTTAAGGCTGCAGGAGGTAGAGAACCGCTGTGCAGATTCCGTAGTCTTCTGTCCCAAGTTGCGTTCACTGAAACATAAAAAGTCACACCATCAGGCGGAAGCCTGAGTCAGTGCCGGGCTGTGCCGCCCACTTGCCAGAAGTTTCTCTCGATTCAGGGTCGGAGATGCCAGAACAATCGCACACGCCATACGACGAACAAGTGTTAGCCTGGCTACAGTGACTCTCCCACCTATCCCCGGCGAATACGCCTTCCCGAGCCTACTGCCCGGTGGCTTCGATCCTGGCCGTCATAAGATCTTGATCGCTACCTCTGTCCTCGCCAACTGGGTTCCGCGGGAGGTATCGTCGCCTCTCTAGGCACGAATGGAGAATGCCACTTGACAACCCACCCATGTCTTCGAAAGACATCTGTATCTCTATTGACACGGTTGGAGATTCCAGAAGCAGCGAACAAGAACAGACACTCTCCTCGCGATCTCGCGGCGTCCAGCGTACTGAGCGCCAAGATCCCCGAAGTTAGTCTGCGCGTAAGCAATTATTCTGTCAACCCCACCCCTGCTCCGAAATACCGAGACCCTCCTATACAAAGGATTGCACTACACGTCAGCTAACTGACCTGTCCTTTGGGGTGTCCCTCGCTGCTCTGTCCCGGGATTCTCGTTTGACGTTAATGATGCACATTCGGAGTGGAGCCATCGTTAGGTTTGGTCGGTCGTGGAGAACTGCGCTTAAGGCTGCAGGAGGTAGAGAACCGCTGTGCAGGATTCCGTAGTCTTCTGTCCCAAGTTGCGTTCACTGAAACATAAAAAGTCACACCATCAGGCGGAAGCCTGAGTCAGTGCCGGGCTGTGCCGCCCACTTGCCAGAAGTTTCTCTCGATTCAGGGTCGGAGATGCCAGAACAATCGCACACGCCATACGACGAACAAGTGTTAGCCTGGCTACAGTGACTCTCCCACCTATCCCCGGCGAATACGCCTTCCCGAGCCTACTGCCCGGTGGCTTCGATCCTGGCCGTCATAAGATCTTGATCGCTACCTCTGTCCTCGCCAACTGGGTTCCGCGGGAGGTATCGTCGCCTCTCTAGGCACGAATGGAGAATGCCACTTGACAAACCCACCCATGTCTTCGAAAGACATCGGTATCTCTATTGACACGGTTGGAGATTCCAGAAGCAGCGAACAAGAACAGACACTCTCCTCGCGATCTCGCGGCGTCCAGCGTACTGAGCGCCAAGATCCCCGAAGTTAGTCTGCGCGTAAGCAATTATTCTGTCAACCCCACCCCTGCTCCGAATACCGAGACCCTCCTATACAAAGGATTGCACTACGCGTCAGCTAACTGACCTGGTCCTTTGGGGTGTCCCTCGCTGCTCTGTCCCGGGATTCTCGTTTGACGTTAATGATGCACATTCGGAGTGGAGCCATCGTTAGGTTTGGTCGGTCGTGGAGAACTGCGCTTAAGGCTGCAGGAGGTAGAGAACCGCTGTGCAGATTCCGTAGTCTTCTGTCCCAAGTTGCGTTCACTGAAACCTAAAAAGTCACACGATCAGGAGGAAGAATGAGTCAGTGCCGGGCTGTGCCGCCCACTTGCCAGAAGTTTCTCACGATTCAGGGTCGGAGATGCCAGAACAATCGCACACGCCATACGACGAACAAGTGTTAGCCTTGCTACAGTGACTCTCCCACCTATCCCCGGCGAATACGCCTTCCCGAGCCTACTGCCCGGTGGCTTCGATCCTGGCCGTCATAAGATCTTGATCGCTACCTCTGTCCTCGCCAACTGGGTTCCGCGGGAGGTATCGTCGCCTCTCTAGGCACGAATGGAGAATGCCACTTGACAAACCCACCCATTTCTTCGAAAGACATCGGTATCTCTATTGACACGGTTGGAGATTCCAGAAGCAGCGAACAAGAACAGACACTCTCCTCGCGATCTCGCGGCGTCCAGCGTACTGAGCGCCAAGATCCCCGTAGTTAGTCTGCGCGTAAGCAATTATTCTGTCAACCCCACCCCTGCTCCGAAATACCGAGACCCTCCTATACAAAGGATTGCACTACACGTCAGCTAACTGACCTGGTCCTTTGGGGTGTCCCTCGCTGCTCTGTCCCGGGATTCTCGTTTGACGTTAATGATGCACATTCGGAGTGGAGCCATCGTTAGGTTTGGTCGGTCGTGGAGAACTGCGCTTAAGGCTGCAGGAGGTAGAGAACCGCTGTGCAGATTCCGTAGTCTTCTGTCCAAGTTGCGTTCACTGAAACATAAAAAGTCACACCATCAGGCGGAAGCCTGAGTCAGTGTCGGGCTGTGCCGCCCACTTGCCAGAAGTTTATCTCGGTTCAGGGTCGGAGATGCCAGAACAATCGCACACGCCATACGACGAACAAGTGTTAGCCTGGCTACAGTGACTCTCCCACCTATCCCCGGCGAATACGCCTTCCCGAGCCTACTGCCCGGTGGCTTCGATCCTGGCCGTCATAAGATCTTGATCGCTACCTCTGTCCTCGCCAACTGGGTTCCGCGGGAGGTATCGTCGCCTCTCTAGGCACGAATGGAGAATGCCACTTGACAAACCCACCCATGTCTTCGAAAGACATCGGTATCTCTATTGACACGGTTGGAGATTCCAGAAGCAGCGAACAAGAACAGACACTCTCCTCGCGATCTCGCGGCGTCCAGCGTACTGAGCGCCAAGATCCCCGAAGTTAGTCTGCGCGTAAGCAATTATTCTGTCAACCCCACCCCTGCTCCGAAATACCGAGACCCTCCTATACAAAGGATTGCACTACACGTCAGCTAACTGACCTGGTCCTTTGGGGTGTCCCTCGCTGCTCTGTCCCGGGATTCTCGTTTGACGTTAATGATGCACATTCGGAGTGGAGCCATCGTTAGGTTTGGTCGGTCGTGGAGAACTGCGCTTAAGGCTGCAGGAGGTAGAGAACCGCTGTGCAGATTCCGTAGTCTTCTGTCCCAAGTTGCGTTCACTGAAACATAAAAAGTCACACCATCAGGCGGAAGCCTGAGTCAGTGCCGGGCTGTGCCGCCCACTTGCCAGAAGTTTCTCTCGGTTCAGGGTCGGAGATGCCAGAACAATCGCACACGCCATACGACGAACAAGTGTTAGCCTGGCTACAGTGACTCTCCCACCTATCCCCGGCGAATACGCCTTCCCGAGCCTACTGCCCGGTGGCTTCGATCCTGGCCGTCATAAGATCTTGATCGCTACCTCTGTCCTCGCCAACTGGGTTCCGCGGGAGGTATCGTCGCCTCTCTAGGCACGAATGGAGAATGCCACTTGACAAACCCACCCATGTCTTTCGAAGACATTTGTATCTCTATTGACACGGTTGGAGATTCCAGAAGCAGCGAACAAGAACAGACACTCTCCTCGCGATCTCGCGGCGTCCAGCGTACTGAGCGCCAAGATCCCCGAAGTTAGTCTGCGCGTAAGCAATTATTCTGTCAACCCCACCCCTGCTCCGAAATACCGAGACCCTCCTATACAAAGGATTGCACTACACGTCAGCTAACTGACCTGATCCTTTGGGGTGTCCCTCGCTGCTCTGTCCCGGGATTCTCGTTTGACGTTAATGATGCACATTCGGAGTGGAGCCATCGTTAGGTTTGGTCGGTCGTGGAGAACTGCGCTTAAGGCTGCAGGAGGTAGAGAACCGCTGTGCAGGTTCCGTAGTCTTCTGTCCCAAGTTGCGTTCACTGAAACATAAAAAGTCACACCATCAGGCGGAAGCCTGAGTCAGTGCCGGGCTGTGCCGCCCACTTGCCAGAAGTTTCTCTCGATTCAGGGTCGGAGATGCCAGAACAATCGCACACGCCATACGACGAACAAGTGTTAGCCTGGCTACAGTGACTCTCCCACCTATCCCCGGCGAATACGCCTTCCCGAGCCTACTGCCCGGTGGCTTCGATCCTGGCCGTCATAAGATCTTGATCGCTACCTCTGTCCTCGCCAACTGGGTTCCGCGGGAGGTATCGTCGCCTCTCTAGGCACGAATGGAGAATGCCACTTGACAAACCCACCCATGTCTTCGAAAGACATCGGTATCTCTATTGACACGGTTGGAGATTCCAGAAGCAGCGAACAAGAACAGACACTCTCCTCGCGATCTCGCGGCGTCCAGCGTACTGAGCGCCAAGATCCCCGAAGTTAGTCTGCGCGTAAGCAATTATTCTGTCAACCCCACCCCTGCTCCGAAATACCGAGACCCTCCTATACAAAGGATTGCACTACACGTCAGCTAACTGACCTGGTCCTTTGGGGTGTCCCTCGCTGCTCTGTCCCGGGATTCTCGTTTGACGTTAATGATGCACATTCGGAGTGGAGCCATCGTTAGGTTTGGTCGGTCGTGGAGAACTGCGCTTAAGGCTGCAGGAGGTAGAGAACCGCTGTGCAGATTCCGTAGTCTTCTGTCCCAAGTTGCGTTCACTGAAACCTAAAAAGTCACACGATCAGGAGGAAGAATGAGTCAGTGCCGGGCTGTGCCGCCCACTTGCCAGAAGTTTCTCACGATTCAGGGTCGGAGATGCCAGAACAATCGCACACGCCATACGACGAACAAGTGTTAGCCTGGCTACAGTGACTCTCCCACCTATCCCCGGCGAATACGCCTTCCCGAGCCTACTGCCCGGTGGCTTCGATCCTGGCCGTCATAAGATCTTGATCGCTACCTCTGTCCTCGCCAACTGGGTTCCGCGGGAGGTATCGTCGCCTCTCTAGGCACGAATGGAGAATGCCACTTGACAAACCCACCGATGTCTTCGAAAGACATCGGTATCTCTATTGACACGGTTGGAGATTCCAGAAGAAGCGAACAAGAACAGACACTCTCCTCGCGATCTCGCGGCGTCCAGCGTACTGAGCGCCAAGATCCCCGAAGTTAGTCTGCGCGTAAGCAATTATTCTGTCAACCCCACCCCTGCTCCGAAATACCGAGACCCTCCTATACAATGGATTGCACTACACGTCAGCTAACTGACCTCGTCCTTTGTTGCGCCCCTCGCATTTATGGACTCGTGTTGTACCTCTTTTTAAATGCTGCCAACAATTGCTGTGATGTTTCGTAGGTAATCGTACTCTGTCAGAGAGATTGTTTCCTTGGAATCAAAGTCGCAGGGCGCTTCGATTTTTGTATATTTTTTGTATTATTAAAATATGGTGGGAATGTGTAACGGATCACAGGGATGCGTTTACCCCTCTTTGAAATTGTATTATGCAATGTACTGGCTGTTGATTCAATGTGACTTGAATCTCTTTAAATTAGGCGCATGTTTTCTACTTGGACTCTCCTGTTAGCAAACGTTATTTCATGTGAACGAAGTAGTGTGGCAGGTTGCAATCTGATATACTGATAGAGAATGTCTGGTACAACGTATGGGCATGGGCAGCTGCTGCAACGATCTGTGAAGAAGCTGTTAATACCGTCAGCGTGTAGGTAAACAATGCCAGCACAGCTTAGACTGCGAGAAGGAGGAAATTACCAGTGTGGATTAATAATATTACTAGTAATATGTGGTTTGGAATTTTTCGCCAAATTAAATACTGAATTCCCCTTACTATGCCGTACAGCCTAATGTTTATTAAAATACTCGTCTAGTATTTATAGATCATGCAACATGCAGAGCCGTGATCGTCAACATTACGTCAGCAACAATATGGCACCGACGGTATCTACTTGACTTAAAATGCAACTTGACGTCGGAGTCTAATGTAGGGTAACTTGACGAAAGTGATGCAAAGATAAAAATAAGATTTTGCTACATCTCGTGTTGTCCACTTAACGCTGTCTCAAAATTGAGGCAGTTACGTTGAGGTGCTAGTAGGACCAAAAAACTTAGCGCAGTAGCTATTACGAGCTATGGATGTTTTGTTTGATTCCCAGCGGGTGTGTAGTTGTTTTGAAAACCGGGCTGAACTAGAAGAAAGATTTCACTAAAACATCCAGGAAATACAACTATAAGTTTTGACATTGGATATCTCGAGAACTAAAGGGGATAGCGAAAAAGAAATATTTTTTTTCAATTTTTCTTATCTAGATACTTAAGCATAAATTATCAAATTGCGGTGCTACCGTTATGATAGAGCTGCCGAATTCCCCTTCTATACCGTACCGCCGAATGTCAGTTGTGATTCGTGCGCCATACAGTCTGAGCCAGAATGATGGCAAACTGTATGTATCCGCATTGCTTCAGCAATATGCTACTCCTGAAACAAAAGTAATTTAAAAGTAAATGCCAAAATTGTCGCTAGGGATTGCAATCCAGCAAAGCGAGATCCCGCGGGATCCTGCATCATTAGACAGTCTGGCGGATCCCGCAAAAAATTAAGCGGATCCGCAATCCGCAAAATACGGCGGAAACGTGTGTCAGTCTGCGTGACTCGCTGCCCCACTCGGTCTCTGTCGGATGTATTGCACTGTTTGCCTGTACCCTTCCAGTTGGCACTTGGCGCGTGTGAACAAGCGTTTTTGTCAACCTTCGTCATTCGTAAGTAAATAAATATACTTTTACGTTTGTTTGGAGTACACATTTCTGTAATTTGAGTTATGGTGTGTATTTAGTACGATTTTCCAACTACACAGACGGAAAAAAAAATCCCAACACCAAGAAAAAATTATTGTAGAGTAATGAAATTTGGACAATGCATTTGTCAAGTTAACATGTTTAATTGATTAAATTTTCAAGATCACAGGTTAATTTAAGCTCAAGAAAATGCATTTCAAATGTGAAATACTGTTAAATTAATAGCCGGTGTAACCTCCAGAATTTTGAATGCAAGCCTGCAAACGTGAATGCATTGTGTCATACAGGTTTCGAATGTCACTTTGTGGTATGGAGTTCCATGCTTGTTGTACTTGTGCTGTCAATACTGGGACGGTCAGTGCTGGCTGTGGATGATGCTGGAGTTGTCGTCCAATGATATCCCATACGTGTTCAATTGGAGACAGATCTGGTGATCTCGCAGGCCAAGGTAACATGTCGACACTCTGTAGAGCACGTTGCGAGACAACAGCGGTATGAGGGCGAGCGTTATCCTGTTGAAAAACTCCCCCTTGAATGCTGTTCATGAATGGCAGCACTACAGGTTGAATTACCAGACTGACGTACAAATTTGCAGTCAGTGTGTTTGGTATAACCACAAGAGTGCTCCTGCTGTCATAGGAAATTGCTCCCCAGACCATGACTCCAGGTGTAGGTCCAGTGTGTCTAGGCCGCAGACAGTTTGGTTGCAGGCGTTCCCCTGGCCTCCTTCTGACCAACACTCGGCCATCACTGGCACCAAGGCAGAACCTGCTTTCATCAGAAAACACAACAGATCTCCACTCCGTCCTCCAATGAGCTCTGGCTTGACACCACTGGAGTCGCAAACGGCGATGGCTTGTAGTCAGTGGAATGCACGCTACAGGGCTGGAGTCATGGTCTGGGGAGCAATTTCCTATGACAGCAGGAGCACTCTTGTGGTTATACCAAACACACTGACTGCAAATTTGTACGTCAGTCTGGTAATTCAACCTGTAGTGCTGCCATTCATGAACAGCATTCAAGGGGGAGTTTTTCAACAGGATAACGCTCGCCCTCATACCGCTGTTGTCTCGCAACGTGCTCTACAGAGTGTCGACATGTTACCTTGGCCTGCGAGATCACCAGATCTGTCTCCAATTGAACACGTATGGGATATCATTGGACGACAACTCCAGCATCATCCACAGCCAGCACTGACCGTCCCAGTATTGACAGCACAAGTACAACAAGCATGGAACTCCATACCACAAAGTGACATTCGAAACCTGTATGACACAATGCATTCACGTTTGCAGGCTTGCATTCAAAATTCTGGAGGTTACACCGGCTATTAATTTAACAGTATTTCACATTTGAAATGCATTTTCTTGAGCTTAAATTAACCTGTGATCTTGAAAATTTAATCAATTAAACATGTTAACTTGACAAATGCATTGTCCAAATTTCATTACTCTACAATAATTTTTTCTTGGTGTTGGGATTTTTTTTTCCGTCTGTGTATATAATTATTTTTTAAGTGTCGCACACGTTATTTGAACTACACGGTTACAGCTTTTTATTCACGGTTTCATTATTCCCATTTTATGTATTTGCAGATAAAGTAATTGTGACAATTTCCCAATTTGCGGCTGAAAATTTGATTATTCGTTGATATGAAACTAATTTTATCATAATTATAACGATCGCGTACCTATTTATTTAACAGCTATCAAAAGGAAATTGTATATCCTTTGACTTACTGTTGTTTTGGCCGCTGCCTCAATGCGTTTCTTTGACTAAAGCCGCCTGCTAGACCACATTAGTAAATCTGAAATAATTGACAGTTTATGTGTTGGTGAGTAGTTTATTTAATAACATTGAATCAACTGTAATATCAATCAAGGAATCAGGAGATATAATAATGAATCACGCAAAAAAGGCAAAGTCTCGTGCTTGTGCAGTGACAAAAAGTTATGAGACTACACTTTACAAGAGTATATTCACTTCACTTTGTGAAATGGAATGCTTTTCTCGGTCTTATGGAACGTTTATTTATAATTTAAAAGAAAAAAAACTCTGGTAACTTGGCCATTAAGCAAACCATATTTTTAAACTTATGTGATGTATTGTAAGGCACATAATATGACCTAAGACTCAATATTTTCCATTATTATTATTTATTTAAAAATTGGTTTAGAATAAAAAACAAAAATGTAAAACCTCGAAATACACTTAAGACACGCTAAAAAGTTTTAATGTCATTTTGCCAATTAAAATATTGTTAACTGTTAATTTTTATCATTTAACATTAAAAATTATTTATTAATTTAATTATTATTTAATTTATTAACGTTTTAAGTAACTATGTTTTAAATATATGCGTTAAAAAACTGTTTGTACCAATCCCGCGGGATTGGCGCAAATCCCGCGGGATTGAAAACACTGCCGGATTGCAATCCTTAACTATCGCGTCTTACACTGTACCACGGAACATCTGTCGTCGCTCAAGTAATAAACTCAGTAAATAAAGTTCCTAAATGTAGCCACTAAAAGTCAAATCTAATTTCTACAATTCAACATGCGTGATCCGTCCATAGTTAGAATGTCCAATGAAGTCTTAACCGAAAGTGAGGTCAGGGGGAAAACTAACTAGACTTGACATATTTTCTGACTGTTTGGCCCGCACTAATTGCCCTACCAATAGCCTTATTCTACATTTAGCAGCTTCTTGTCGCCCCAATTTGAAGTTGGTTTCTGATGTAACTTTAAAAGACAAATCGAAAGTGAAAACTTTTTCTTCTGGTCCAGACAGCATTTCCATCTAACCACAACCGCTGGGAAGTAAACAAAATACCCTTTGAACATGTCCCGTGTGGAGTTCCTTGTAGCTTTGGCTGTTCGTTTCCTTGGACGGGCTGCATTTTAACCCAACCACCTCAGTAGTGATAGAGAATAGCTCGTGAGTTAAGCAAGATATTCTTCACTTTCGATTTCTCTCGTTGATTTACATAAGAATCCATCGTTTAATTGCGGTGCCACGGTTAACGTAGAATCGCTATATTCAACCCCCCCCCCCCCCTTTTATTTTTTAAAGAATACTTGGTAGACCAGTGCGTGTTGGTCGTAACTACGGGAGTTTTCATGTGGAGTTCCGACGGACAGGCGAATTATACTGTCGGCGCTTTACTGCCTCACGGCATTTTTTTTAAATAAAGAAAGCGTAATGCTCTGTATTCTACGAACTGTAAACAAACCCCACCAAAACGTCCGTGGCTTAAGGTCTTCCTGTTTAATTTCACTGTGTTAATTGTCTTCGCGCTCGAGAATCTTTCTCGTTTATTTATTTATTTTTATTTATCTTTCTTTTTCTATTATACTACCATACTGTCAAGAACTAGTTCATTCGATTGAATTTTTTACTTCCTCCCGTAGCACCGTACTTCGAATGCTTCACTTAACCTTGATTTTGTTAAAGTCCAAGACTGTGCTTCATATATACAACATTAGGCTAATGTTTTAAAACCTTAAAAAAATTCTAATTTTGAAGAAACCTGTGGTATTTTGCTTCTGCTTTTGCTTTTTCCACTGTCATAATTTTAATTATTAAAGCACAGAATCCTGTTCCTTCCTCTACTTGTTTAAAATTTTTTCCTGCTGGGTTTGCGCTTAGTCGACGTCGGGGTAGTTTTATGATTGGGGATGAATTCGGCTTTGGCCTTGTGAAGGAACCATCCCGGCATTCGTCTGGTGTGATTTCGGCAAACCATGGAAAACCCAAATTTGGATCCCCGTATAGGGATTCGATGCGAGGCAAGAGCGTTACCGCTCACCCACTACGCTCGGTGATCCGAACCTGTTTTTGTTGTGTGTGTGTGCGCTGGTATTTGTTATATAACATATTGTGTTTTGTCACTTTTAAGTTTGTGGGTTTCAGAAAATAATTTTGCCTTAACTAATATCTGATTAAATTCCCTAATTCAACCATTTTGTAGTATTCAAAACAATTCTGTTATTGAAATGTACAAATTTCCAGTTGATTGTTTATTAAAACTTGTGTACCAATTTACCAATTATGATAAATTATTGTTTACAAGTGTCTGTTTGGATCTTGAAAATTAAGTGTAGCCGTAAAGGGTTACATTATAATGTTTTGATACGGAAGCGTATAAAGCAAGAACTGGGCAAGTGGAACTGGCATACAGGCTAAGACATAACAGAAAGAACGAAAACCAACGACTATACATTATACAACAGCTAAGATAGAGACAGTGCTCAGCTCAAAATGCCTGGTATTGATATTGAGGATTTACAGGGGAAAAAATGAGGAAAGTGCTAGGACCTCTAAAGAAAAAATAAAATACGCACCTGTTGGTGCAATAGGAAAAATAAAGAGCTATTCAGATATGCAGAGAAAATTACAGACAGTGCACAAGAGAAGGCTGAAATTTTATGAACACCTTACGAGAATGAGAGTAGCTTGACAAAAATAATTTTCAGCTACAAAACTAAATTAAAGGCGATAACAAATTCCTAGCTCTAAAATAAAGAGTATTGAACATAACCTTCTTTCACTCGCCACAGATATTTTCTTCCCCAAATCACTCCAGGCGAATGCCGGGATGCTTTCTAGAGAAGGCTACGGCCGAATTCCTTCCCGTTTCTTGTCCCGCCTGTAATGACGTCGACAACGAGTAAAGCCATAATAAAAAAAAATCATTTTTTCTATTCGTCTTTTACAAAATTTTCTCGTAGCAACCAAAATAAATGACTGAGTAATCTTCTTGTTCCTTTCTATTTAAAAGGTAAAAACAATTGGTTACATTTTCTTTTCCTTACAGCGTCATTCGATACTTCAACTATGAAACCGGCAGCTTCTATCTTGTGGAGACGAGAAAGATATGGAAGAGAATCGAAAAGAGTAATCGTTGCTGGAACCCCTTGAAACAAACGCCACCTGATCTGAAGAAAGGAGGAGAACCGCCAATGAAACAACGAAAAATATTTTGGGAGGAGAGGAAAAGGTTTTCGTGGTCCTGAGTGGGGCAAGGTCGAAAGAAGAAGAATGAAAGATGGGAAGAGATTTGGTGGATGAATCTTTTTAGCAAACAAAACGACTTTTTGAAGGATTTGAATGGCTGAAACGACTATCTTGCCTGTACTTTGTCACATGCGACGTTGCCATATATGCTCGCTTAGAGTGCCAGGAAGAAGCGCTATAATCTAATTCGATAACATAAAGTCGTCGGTCCCCTAGTGTCCGTTATCAGGTTTTTCCTTAATTTACCGTATTTATTCTCGAATATTTACTATTCGTAGTGTTTCATCAGCTTTTATAACTTGCACACTGAAAAAAGAACGGTTACTATTAAATAACAACAGTTCTACTTTTTTATACTCAATCAAAGAATAAATCTCACCAGAGGGGGTGGGGGGTGTCCGGAATTTCGGATAAAACACCTCACGTCTTTAATGGACGCTCCCTGATTTGTCCAGTGCTTCCACTGTGTGCGATTCTTGTTAATTATGTTTTACGTGATAAGGTAGCGTGCATAAACCACGTAGCTCCATTTTGACCTCCTGTGAACCCTCCCTCACCCCCACGTAACCCTACGTAGCTTTTGCCTCTACTCCCCTCCTCCCCTCCTCCCCCCCCCCCCCCCCCCCCCCGCGTAGCACGTAGCTTCATTCGCTTTTGATTCCAGAAGACATTTTGTACTATTTTCTCGTGTCAGACTGTTGTAAATTACATACGGAGTTAATTAACTGAGGGAAATAAATATCCACATGCTGTTGTGTGCTCTGTTCCTCATTTTAACTGTGAAAAATTTTATGAAAGGGAAGCAACGTGACCTGGCACGGAACCCCCCTTCCCCCCACGTAGCCTTCGAGCTAACCCCCCCCCCCCTGGACCGAGTCACGTAGTTTGTGCACGGTCCCTAATTGAATCTTTGTTTGTGCAATGTGTAGTTTATGAGGACGGCTGGCACAGGGCTCGAACCCGGTCCCGTTGTGCTTCCCGGATCCAATATGGCAGCGCCTTAACGCACTGGTGTGTTTCATACCTCGTAATAAAGAAATCTTCAGTAGAACCCTGCGTATGTTTGTTTACTCTCTCTCAGTCAATGTCTGGGGTAGTGATTTTCCGTTTCTAGTTGCTGATTGTGAGCGCTGCATGACGCTTTGACGTATTAACAAGGTTACTATTGACCAAGGTCAAGACGTCGGGGGCTCCCTTTGGGTAGCGTTTTTCAAACCGTGAGTATCACTGAATGTTTTTAAATTTTATCACAGTTTGGCAATTGTGAATACTTTGAAGATGTGAACAGAAACGAGATTCGAAACTTATAAAGTTATTGGCGACAATATATAGTCGAGTTTGGAAATAATGCTTACCTGCCTGTCCTTTGTCAGGTTCCTGAGTATTAAATCAAATAAGTTGGAAGTTGGATGACTTATGATTATTGGACAGTACGATTTTGCCATTCAGTATATCGCTGTTAGTTCCTCGATAACATTCCTCCTTGGTTTTGATTGTACCTTCTATCAGCCCATAAAATGTTTAGTATGCGTGTTTGTTCCTTTATGTATAGATAGTAATTGTTTTCCTTTTAATTCCTTCTGGAGTTAAAGTTTCGTACTGAGATAGGAAAGATAGAATTGGCGTTAAATGATAATAGAATTGTGATTTCTTTATATTCTGCTACTGAATCAAGTTTTCGGTGCACATATTGTTGGTAATGTTATTTCAGACGTTGATTAAAATTTAAAGTTTCTCTTTAAACCCTCAAAAATAATGAAAAACAGATATTAAAAATACTAACGCGTTGGGAACTTAGTTGCAGGTTCAAGCCCATTTGTGTTGATTTTGCGTTTTCTGTTGGTTACTGCTATTAAGGAGGGGGGGAATGCGTTATTGTGAATATATAAATAATCCAATTTGATTAAAACAGTTAATTCTTGTGCTTTTACAAGATGGACTAATGTTTAAACCCCAGATTTTGTGTTTCTCGCACTCTATTTTGTTTCTTCTTTCGAACTGCAAATTTTTACAGAAGAACTGAACTGATAAGTTTACGAAACCTGGGGGGTGACATCGCATCCCGGAGGTCGTGGTTTCGATTAATTTTTCCACGGCTTACCGAAATCGCGCCAAGTCGGGTGGTTCCTTCGAAACACCACGGGCATTATTCCTCTTCCATTCTTTCCACAATCCTCTTAACATCGCTGAGTTGTAAAGTCGTTCCAAAAAAATGTTCGCTATGCATTACGTTAAGAAATATTTCTTTAATGTAAAAAAACATTAGCATTTTACCGTAAACCTTTACTTAATCTAGACTTTCATTTATTTGTTCTTTCTCGGCTAAGATCATGAATATAATATTAAAAATATCTTTGTTTTATCGTCACTTGTAACGCATTGACCCCGAGTGTAAGACGGTACTCCTAGGAACAGCTCTAGTTTGGAATTAGTCAGCTGATAGCACGGTAGTTTGAAGTGACTTCACGCGTGACTCAGCTGTATTGCGTCAGGCCTCGGATTTGCACATAACTTCCGTTGCAGGCCAAACTAATTCTAGATTAAGATTAATAGGTCGTATTTTCAGAAGTTGTAATGCTCATAAAAAGGAAATAGCGTACAAAACACTAGTGCGTCCGCATTAGGATTACTGTTGTGGAGTTTGGAAATCGTATCGCAAGGGACTGATTGACACATTAGAGAAAGAACAGAAGAGAGCCGCTCGATTCGTGACTGCTAGTTACATTCCTTACGGAAGTGTCACATAGATTGGGCTGGGATTGTTTGGCAGACAGACGACGTCGTTTAATGGAGAATATGCGAAATTACGCGTGCATTGAAATACTTCATCCACCAGCCTATTTAGGTCGCAATGACACGAGGGATAAGATTAGAGAAATAAGATGCCGTACTGAAGCTTTTATGTATTCTTTCTTTCCTCGTTCCGTTCGTGATTAGAATCCTTAGAATTAGGATTTTTGCCAGCACCCTCTGTTACCCACAATATTTGTGAATTGCAGAGTGTAGATGTAGACTTTGCTTTAACATCGTTTCTTCTTTTTCTGGCATTACGCCAAGGTCATTAGTCGGGAGAGGACTGGGGACAAGGGACGGGAAGGAATTCGTCCACTGGCTTTTTGAAGGATCCCTGTATTTGACTGGAGTAATTTGGGGAAACCATGGTTTAGCATCTCGACTGTAGGAATAAAAATTTCGCAATATTTTTGTTCTTTCTGTATTTAGAATAACTGCGCAGTACGTTTGATGTTGCTTAAGGAAACTAATCAGCGTGATATTACTGTAAAGTGCAGAAGAGAAATGCACGGAGTTACTCCATGCGATGTCCAATCGTTAAATGGAATGTTGAGTAACGGAATATTCGATACAGCATTGTGTACTCTGTTGGAATGCCTTCTGATTCATCTTGTCAAATCTAAATTTGATTCACAACTTCAACAATGTGCAGGTATGCATTTCTCCATGTCATACGACAAATATGACTTCTGCGGTTGCCCCTGCATGGGATTCTCGTTTTGTTGAATAAAAGCTACTTTAATATTGCTGAAACATTGAAGCTTCATTCCTTGGTGACTCGTACAGTCTTCCGATATAACCAGCTTTAGCTAGTTTCAACGAGCGTGGTGGGTGAGCGGTAGCGCGCTGGCGTCGCATTGGGAAGGTCGCGGGTTCGAATCAGACTTTGGTTTTTCCATTATTTCCCCAAGTCATTCCAGGCGAATGCCGGGATGGTTCCTTGTGATAGGCCATCGCTAATTCCTTCCCGTTCCTTGTCCTCAGCCCTTTCCAGCTTCTAATGACGTCGACGAAGCGTAAAACCATAAAAAAGTTATTTTATTTCTGAGAAAGTAAAACGTGTGTCCACGGCCGTACGGCTGTAACATGAATCGCTGATTTGTGTACTAATACTTAACGCATAGGTGTCAAACTCAATTTTGTAGAGGGCCGTATATTAAATTTAGAATGTGTAGGCGGGCAGATTTTAAAACTTTCGTAGAGGAATCGAGTGAAGTCTAAAAAACATGATTCTTCTTTCTGTGTCACATTGCGATCGCGGGCCGTATCTTTAACATTTGTCAGCAATCTTATGTGAACTATGGATTTTGTGGTTTTACGATTCTACACAGATCCTGTTAGTGAGGGAAGCTGGAATCAAATCAAGTGTTGACTTGCGATTCAAATTTCGCTAGCGCTCCTTTTCTCTCTCTCTCTCTCTCTCTCTCTCTCTCTCTCTCTCTCTCTCTCAAGGTTTTCCAAAAACCAGGTGGGTCTAATTCTGGAATTTGTTCACACTGGATGGGGTTTAAAGTTTCCGCCAATCTCTTTTCGATAAAGTGTATCCGTAGAGTTAGATACACAAGGTCGACTTGTGAAAATAGCGGCCGAAATATACCCGCAGCCGAAGGTGTTGAACTACAAGGCGAGAAGTGTGTTAGTGCGGTTCCATTGGTGTGTGTGAAGGCCTCTTCCTGCTATTCCAAGGCAGTCGTGTCGGGCAGACCATGTGTCGCAAACATGTCATAATATCGCTGGTATTGGCACCGGGTCAACAACCTTTCACAACGCTGTGAAAGCTTCACTTTGACTAATGTAGGTGAGCGGTCTGGGGCTCTGAAGGTCTCCGGTTCGAATCCGTGTCTCGGCGGGGATTTTCAAACGCCCTGAACCCGACCTTCACCTCTGGCACAGCTTTCTGTGTAATGTGAAATACGCCAGAACGCTTCCATTGTTCAGATTTAGGTCACACTGTAGGCCCTCTGTATCCGGTGGGATTACCTGTTTAGATTAAGACTGCTGCTAGAGTGGCGGATTGCGTGGTTGATGAGTGATTAACGCTCTGGCCTCGCATTCAGATGACGCGGGTTTCGAATCCCCTTCCGGGCATCCAGATTTGAGTTTGGTTTCCCCAAATCACTCCAGGCGAATGTCGGGATGTTTCCTTCAAAAGGCCATGGCCGAACTCCTTGCTGTTCCTTGCCTTTCCCTCCCCCCCCCCCCACCTCTAATGATCTTGAAGTCGATAAGGTTTAAAGCCATAATAAAAAAAATACTTGTTTAGGTTTTTCGCGTGATCTTCACGTACGGATAACTAAACTGGAGGAATACGCATTTATTACCTGGTCTTCACGTGAATACAATTTCTCTGTTGGTTGTTGTTCGACGTCTGCCTAATTTGTCTGGTGAAATTTCACGCTCTCTGTCGAATTGGAACCTGTTGACAACAAACCTACCAATACCCGTGTCATCTCTTTATTACCTCTTAATAAAAAAATTTATTTCATCAACCAACAAATTTCATGAAGTAGAAATAAATTATTGCGGTATTTAATAGAGTTGTGCGTCATCATTCATCAATTAATTATGCCACACTTTAAGGGGGTGTTACAAGTTTCGCAACGTCACTTTGGAAGTGCTAATATGTCCAGAATTGCAGTTTTTATATTAATTTTAAACTGCAATTTAAGCATATCCGTACGCGAACATATATAAGGGGGCGTCCATTTATCACGTGAGATGATTTTCCGGAAACCCCACCCCCACCCCCCGATTTTGACGCAGACACCCCCTCCCCTATCAATGGACCTCGCAGAGACCCTTTTTATTTATTTTTTTAGGTCTTGTGGTCCGAAGAGCGGAAATACCCCCCTTATGATCAGTTTTTGGACCAAAATACCCCTCTAAAATCGACTTTCGCTTTATTTCGAGACGTTTTTTTCAATTTTTTTAAGTCTACAATTCTACAAGATTTTCAAAACCTCACGTGAGATTTCCATTGACCCCCCCCCCCCCCCACCCCTTCGTGAGATTTTGACGAACCCCCCCCCCCCCCATTTCACTTCACGTCCGCTAACATAGCACCTGATTCACTACAACGTACATGACGCTTTATTCTTGAGCTGCTGTGACGAACGAAGGTTTTTACATTTTATTTATATATGTACACACACAAACTCGCGCACGTGAAAATCTATAAAATTGTGCACTTAGTGATAAATACAAAGAAGAGTCAGCTTATTAGAAACACGGATGAAAAAAGTAAGGCTTGATTATAATTATAATGTGGGGAAGGATTGCTTGTTGAAGACTTGAAATGTAAATACGTTGTCGTAAAATTTGATAACAAACTAAACTGAGCAGAAAACATTGGACAGGTAGCAGGAAAAGATTTAAAAATACTTTACTTGTTAAAGAGAGTGATGAGGAGATGTACGAGAGAAGTAAAGGAGTTGGGCTACAAAACTACGATCAGAGCATATGGTGGTGCAGTATTGGACCAACATTTTGGGTGTCAGATACAGAAGTTGCAGGGGGTGCAAAGAAGGGCTGCTAGATTTGTTTGTAGAAATTACTGCAGAACACAATCACTAACCGATATGATAAAAGAACTGGAATGGGATTCATTGGAAGACAGCAGTAGGGTGAACAGAGTAATGGGAGTGTACAAGGAGTATAATGGTGATGAGGCGTTGAAAAATATTGGAGGAAGAATTGAGTGAGGTGCATGGAGGGGAAAAGATGAGGATAACCACTAACTGCCACTCGATTTAAGTCATAAATTATCAAAAGTGATGATTAATTTGCCAAAAAATCTGAAAGAATTTAAAATTGAATTTCGTGGAGGGCAAAAGTAGCAGAGTACAGGAATGGGTATGTAGGGAAATTGCCACCTATTCGTGCTTACAATCGCAATTGAATTTAATGTTGGATCGCCAATTGCCACATACACAAAACACTTACTCGCTGAGAGAGAATTTTGAACTGGAGACCTCCGGATGCGCTTAAATTCGTGTCTTAGTGATTGGTATCTGCTGCTTAATTTTAATTCGATTCGGAGAGTTTGCTGATGGAAACATGTTATGTATACACAACACGACTGATAATGAAATTCGAGAGCAAACAGAAAGCGGTGTTGTTTGAGTACGCGACGGGCTTTATCTGGTGGCGTGATGACAGCAAACGAGCTGCTTATCAGCTGGAGGCACGTGAGGCGCGGACTTAATGGTCCGCAGGGTCACGTGCGAAGACACCCCAAAACAGGCGTAACCCGAATACGCTTGCACATAAAATCCAATTTGATACTTAAAAATATTATAAAATTGTATTTTTTTAGGTCCATTTGAAGTTGAAGAGAATCGAAAAGTTTCTTACCCCCTCATGTGGGTATCGTTCAAAGCAGAGGAGTAAAGTTGCGTACCCACTACGCGCGGCAAACCCTCGAACATTCGCTCGCGCGGCAGCCGCTGTTGGCTCGCGAGGCGACTCGAACATTGGCGCGGCCGAACATGCCGCGCTGCGAGCCGTTCTCTGTGGGTATTTAGGCATGCCACTACTTGGCTCGCGCGCTGGTGAGACGGGGGTTTCTTTGTTCGAGTTGGCTCGCGTGGCACAGCGGCAGTTTGCTACCATGGATAACGGAAAAGGTCGTCTTTTAATACAGTTGTACGGTGCCAAAGATTTTTTTGTGGAATAGCTAATGTGAAGCCTAATGGTATCACCTCCATTACCACCATAGTCATCGCTTGAATCTATAGAATTGCCAAAAGACATGATTAACTCAATACATTTTAACTTAGTAAGAAGTTAGTTCTCCTTGAGAATGGCAACAGAAAACTGAATACCAATAAAAAAAATTAATATAAACTGGATATTATTTCCTTAACTTTACCAATTCTTTCAGAGCTTCGCGTAAAATGCGTCAAAAACTTCTGGAACTATTCTCGAAAATTATTGCTGTGACTCTCGAAAAAGGTATTGCACGAGTCTCCAATTGCTAGAAATTTTGACTTGCAACGTCTTTTAGTAAGTGACATCGCCTCCAGAAATTGAATGTTGACTTTATTCGCACTTGGTTCCATAAATGATTTCGAGAACTCTACCGTTGTAATTCCCATCAAATTTGTTTGTCTCCTCGATGGCTTCATATCTCATGTCTTTCCATAAGTTTCTGACCATACTGCATTCTATTAAAATGCAGATCCTTATTCACCAACGCACTTTTCGTTTAGGTTTCTAGTACACAGTGAAAGTGGAAGCTATTCGTGCAGGTGAAATGTCCACGGTAGCTTCACGGAAAGACCTGTGCCTGATAGTTTGCCACGCAATCCTGGCTGGGATGCGTTGCCGCGCGCGTCAACAGAAATGGCTCGCGCGGCAAAAGATCGTACTGGCGGACTCGAACATGGTCGATACGCAGCTTAAATATACCTCCTGAGGTAGTTCCCAACCAATCGTCAGGTTGAATAATGAGCTTAGGTATGACTCGTTGAATATTCGACAATTAATTTTGGTTAAATTTGTTTATAATATATATCTTCACTTTGATCATTATTTTTGTATGCTTATATACATTAACAATGACATGTTCTCAGAAAGTAAATAAAAATTATAATAATAATAAATAAATAAACGTTATATTTGTTATGGCAGATCGAGAATTCGGCGAGATGTGATGGAAGGTGATCAAGTAAACCACGGTACCACAGATCTCACTGTCTTGCACCAGTAAAAAAAAAAACCACCTGTCTAACTGCACAAGGAAAATCCTGTTTTACCTTATTTTTGCTGTCATTATACTATGCGAGATAGCTTGCCAGTTGATTGGAAACAGTTGGTTGTGCCAAACTATTCAGCAGTTAATATACCTACGCAGTTGGCTCCACACCGTACGCATTTTTGTGCTCTTGTAATATATTCCGGTTTGACTTTGCAGGCTCCGTTGATTACTTCAGTGTCATTTCTTTAATGAACCCCGAGTGGACTGATGGGTGAAGTGAGTCCATTAGGGAAATCCACAGATAACACTCCGAAACCGCTAAAATACACTTAGACGTCAATATTTACGCTACTCGGATATAAACACGCGGGTAGCTCTAATGTTCTTATGTATTCGTGAAAATAATTTTACTTTTGTTGTTGACAGTTAATGTTAATTCTATATCAGTTATTTAAAAGATTTATTTTTAACTTGCTTTGGTTTCTCTGATTACATATTACTGACGTCATTGTTTCAGACACATGCAATTACGTCATGTAAACTATCTCCTGAAATATGTGCAACATAGAGCATTATTGTTTGACAGAACACTCCTCTCTACTCGTCATTTTTAGAATCTAGTACGTTTGTAGTTTACTCTTTGTATATTTATCCGGCTAGATATTGTGGAAAATAGAACCGTGAAACCGGCTTGTTTGTGTGGTTGCGGAAGTGTCTGATTGCTAAGGACGAAGCGATCATGTCGCTTCCTGCTTGCGTGAGGACTTCTCGTCCTTCATTTAACCTCTCACTGTTCCTGAGTGTATCTGCTAACCCAGTTCACTTCTCTACTAATTCTTGTTTCAGATTTTTCACTCCCATTTCCTTCCATGGCTCCACATTCCACACACAGATTTCTAGTTTTGCCCATACATATATATGTATTGATAATCATAGTGAAAAAATTGTGTTATAAAAACAAAAAGAAAATGAAATAAAAAATAAACGTTAATTTTCACAACTGAATTTTGAAAAAGGAATTTTAGATAGAATTGATTATTTGTATACATTTTGGATGGAGTAGGAGGAATTGTATTAAGATAACCACTCAGCTTTTATTTATAAATCTTTATGATCTACAAACTGTTTTATACTTCTAGAAAGTTTATTGAACAGATGTATCCCAGAATAATTAACTCCTTTTTGTACTAATGACAGTGATGTTTGTGCTTTATACAATGTAGTTATGTTTCTTGTATCGAAATTGTCTACCCGTGAATTTGATGTAAACAAGTTAAAATAGTCCTTAATAAAGCACATGAGAGAATGTATATATACTGAGATGTCAATGTAAGAATATTGAGCTTTTTAAAGAGCTGTCTGCAAGTTCTTGCTTTTATCCTACACAGACTCCTAATAGCTCTTTTTTTGTGTTGTGAAAACTGTTTTACTTTGTGAAGAGTTCCTCAAAAAATTATGCCATACGACATGATAGAACGAAATAAGAGGAGTTCTGGTTCTGCTGTTAGAGAAAGTGTTCTTACTGCAAAGGTGGCACTACTTAACTTCTTCAGCAGTGAAGTGATATTTTTTTGCCAATTGAGTTTCTCTTCTATTTGAATACCAAGGAATTGCGTACTCTTTGTTTCCAAAAATGTTTACTTTATTTGCATCAAATTCTAGATCTCTGTTTGGTTTTATTATATTTTAGTCAGGTTAGTGTCGTCTGCAAGTACGAGTAAACTTCTTTTGGCCTTGTCGGAAAAGTTTCCAAGATCAGTGATGTAAAATGAAAACATGAGGGGTCCTGGGACAGAGCCTTGTGGAATGTCATGTTGTGTTTTCTCATAGTCTGATAACATCATTTTGGCACTTTTAGGCGTCCTTTTGTCCCACACCAGACTATTTCGACTGTATTAACTGAATCCATTGTAACGTCCTTTTTCAGGATCATTTGTCTTCTAACAATCCCATTTCCAGTGAATGTCCTGAAAAATGTCGCCTTTATTTTATCAAGGTATTTCACGTTTTGATGGTTTCTGGCAGAGTTTCTCTTTAGTATTGAGCTGAGAGGCTTCACGGGAGTGGACTTTTCAGTTAGGTTAGTTGATGTTGATTTGGCCTTGCTCCCCCTGTAGCTCTGAAGTGAACTCAATGAGCCCCAGTTAACCAGGCCCGCCACCATTCACACACGAAATGGAAAGACATTGCTTTCTGTTTCAGAGATATGATTTGAAATTCTCCCTGTAATTACAATCACAGGCATTAGGGAGATCAGAGAAGATATTTATGTATCGCTTCTGCCATCTTATTTGGAATGGACCAGCATACGAATACGATATTCAACGTCGGGTTTCCTTCCTGCACAGGGTACCCGTCTTCTTACTGGGAAGTTTGTTCTGCAACCTCTTTTGCCCAGGGATCTATTTAACATTCTCAGTTCCTGGTAGGCTAACTTCTGTTAGCCGTGTATTTCACTAATAAAATAACGTTATGGTTGTTGGAACAAAAAAGTCGTGGTTGATGAATCCATCTTTCCCGTTATCTGCAAAATTTCAGTGCCATGTTTTTCTTGTTCTTTAAATTCACTTTGATTTACATTCAGGTCGATACCTTGCTATATTGGTGACACAAAATATCGTTATGTAGCTGTGGAACTTTTTAGTCCAGGTTTTCCTCCATTTTGTGTTTTATTTGCTCTCCTGGTCTTTCAATTCGTTATTATAAAAGTAATTTCTGTATCTTATATTTTGGCTCGTATTGCGGTAGTATGTTTTGCAAAGCGCTATTCTGTATTCTTATCCCAATGTAGATATCTGGTTTTATAACAAAAATTGGTGGACCTCCGATGTTTTAATACCTTTCATTGGTGTAGGTTGTGACTTCCCAGCTATTTCAGGTTGGTTACTGGAGTACAGTATTCTTGCTTTGCATTTTTTCCGCATTTTTCTTAATTAAATTGAGCCGTTATTAACGCCCTTATAACTGTATTTCTTTCGAATAGTCTTATTTTTCCTCTCATCGCAGTATCATCATTTGCAAATTGTACTGAAAATTTACCTTTTGCTATGAAATATAATGTTGAAGTTCACAAGTGTTCAGTAGTTACTTTTTGGTTGGTATTATTGGGTTGGTGGTATGGAACACTTCTTATTTTCACGCAAAGCATGTTCCACGAACTCTGAACTATATGTTATGTTTTCACATATTCTTTTTCATTTGGATGATTTTAGAGTTTTTACTCCATGCCGTTTTCGTCCAGCTTATTGGAGAGCATTAAATGAATTTGTTGTTCTGTGTGTTTTTCTCTTGTGGCGCTTTCCTATTTGATATCTGTAATGCTAATAGATAGTAGTAAAGATTGGTGTTTTCATTGGAAATTTTGACTAGCTGACGGGTGAATTACGTGGTCTGATCTGACGTTTAAACCCACTTGTAATATTTTACACAGTGGCATGTTTCACTTTCTATTCGGTTACTTGAAGCATTGAGCAGCATAATTTATGTTGATTGTGGCAAGTGTTAAACTTGGCACCGTCCCAGCATGTGCGCAACAGGTTGTCAAAAACCGCAGAGAGAATGGGGCGAGGCTGGTTAAAAATAGCAAGGCGCGTACTGCGATAGTTGTCGAAGTTTCCGGACAGTGGGTTCGCCGTTTATCTCAGCGCGGATGTTGCGTTGAAGGCCAAGGTCGGCAGCGGTGCAGGTGACTGCGGACTCACGTGGTCGTGAGCCGTGCCTGGAACATATCTCCGTCTATACGGATTACCGTCTTATCTGCTCCTACTTTTTTTCTTTAAGAAGTTCAGTTTATAATTTAAGAAAAATCTTCATTGGTGGCGATAAAAAATTTGATTCGAAGTTTCACGAAAAACACGTCAACATAAGTTCGAAGGACAAACAGCGGCAGGAATATTGAGCTTAACCGTTTTCTGGTAACTTCAGGTACGAGTATGTCAACAATTAACACTACTGCTCCCAGTGAAATACAGTAGCAACCAAGTCAACAGTCTCGCGATTGTTTTTTTAATCTGTTTGTATCGTGATGTAAACTCAACGTGGCCATTACAATCTTACGTCTTCCATCATTGTTTTCATATTGATTTACGAAGATTTACGGGTAATTTTGTCAGGTCTTCAGATGATTTTAACTTTCACTGAAGTACGTAACTTAATTCTCTATACTTTTCGAAATGATTGGCAGAGTCTTGGATAACAGCAGAGTGGATAAACTTTAAACTTGACTTTTATGCCGTCGAAACACTCAATAAAACATAGATGAACAAAACAAGACTTCTTCGGAAGATTTAAAACACATTACTAATAAACAAATGGCATGAATTTTCGAGAGAACATAAAAAGGACCGCTCCACGCTTCTGGACCGCTGACAATCGCTCCAACAATAGAAATCGTACAAAAATAAATGAAAACATACATATACACCCGTGAAGACGTCATTGCAATTATTCGCCGGGAAAGTCTCTCTTATGTACGTCATTACTTGGAATCGTTTAAAAAAATATATTTACAGGCATCTTAACAACAGAGACATTTAAGCAATTTAAAATAGCCAAAGCCACATTCAAAACATTTATCTACACAACATTTCTATGAACATTGTAAACTGTATTGCTATTAATCAAATTCATTTAAACCTTTTTCCATTCATCAAAACACTATTCATTGAGAGGAAAAACGTATAAATTTACAATTACTGCGTATGTCTCCAGAGACAAATTTAATTAGTTTTTAGCACTATAATTAACAGGAAACTGATTCTTAGTGTTGATAAATCTTCGTGAATACACTCTTCCTCTGCATTTCTCACGGGACCATTGTAAGACATTTCCACAAACTACTTTCCTCAACAATCATTTCCGGACCGCAGCTTAAACTTTTTTTTTTTTTTAATGAAGCAAATGTGAAAGCTTGACGGCAGAAGGTCAGAGGGTATTGAGAAGCAAATGGACTGCGTAGGAAAAAAAAAAAAAAATTGACGTTTTCAAAAAATTCAAAATCGAGAATGCGGGTTTAATTTTGACATACGTGTATGTAATGAGGTTGTATGAGACTGCAGATGAAACTTGTGGTCTCTGGTGTACTACTGCAGGGTTGAGCTGGCTAGTGAAGGTTCGAGTCTGGCTTGGCTAACGCCTGGGTCACGGCCGCCGAGTGAAAGTCGAATTCACTTTCTCCGCGCTCTTACACTCTTCATTTCCGTTCGTTTTCTCCAAATCACATTTCTCACTCGAGGATATTGGTGAGAAAGTAGCTGTGTCAGAGGTGACGACGAAACACTAAACAAATGTTGGTGCCCATGGCTTCATTCTTGTTTTTTAAAAATTTTGAAAGTAGCCTGTTCCCTGCCAAGTCAGCAACCCGCTAGTGAAATCGGTCCACCCATCAAATATGTTGTAAATAATTTATATTTGTTAATATCTGAAAAACGTGTCGAATTCTAGAACTTTCTAATTAATTCAAAAACATTCCGTACATTCTAGAAGATTCTAAAGATTTTTTAGAAAGCTTTGGTCGAAATATGAAAACGTCCTCGGTCGACCACTTTCAACCACCATCTCCCACACCGACATGCAACCACCATAGTGCACCATGGTAGACTCGAGGCTACTACCACACACAAACACCAGTGGTCTGCGCCACCAAGTGAAATATAGGGACACATACGTCCATATTACAGAGTCACTAAAATTGTCTGTGGTGCTAAGTGAATATTATGTACATGTAAATGCACGAAGAAATATATAGCAGCCATAGTTTCGCTGTCTGATTGAAATATCCGTCATGAACGTGTACTTAGTTGTTATTAATTCCTTCTATTGATTTTTTGACAATATTTTTTTACGGAAAAATCACTGACCTACTTTTTATGGCGTTTTAACCTTTTGAAAGTTTGTGTTGTGTGAACTATGTGTTATTATCTATACCACATTACAACAGATCAGGAAATTACTGTACTTATGTTAACCCGGTTGTCGCAGTTTAGAAGCATAGAAACTGTCCTAAAATTTAGACCGAGCGTGGTGGTGTAACGGTTAGCGTTCTGGCCTCGTATTCGGGAGGACGGCGGTTCGAATCCCCGTCAGGGCATCCAGATTTGGGTTTTCCATGGTTTCCCAAATAACTCCAAACAAATGCCGGGATGCTTCCTTCAAAAAGCCATGGCCGAATTCCTTCCCATTCCTACCCCCATCATTTCCCGTCTCTAAAGACCTCGCTGTAAGAGACGACAAGCAGTTAAAAAAAACCTAAAATTTAGACATTTTACTGGTCCTCTGGTTAAAAAAAAAAAGTTGAGAGCCGCTGTCTTTGAAGATAGTAACGTGACTCTAATTGTTCAGAGCAAGTTTGCAGTTTGACGCAACATTTTCTGTTGTAAGGACAACGAAAGTTGCTATATTATCATCGATAATTTACAACTAGTTTCTCTGGACGAAGATACTACGTTTATACCGAGCATGGAGGGTGAGTGGTTAGCGCTCTGGCCTCGCATTCGGAGGACGCGGGTTCGAATCCCCGTCCGGGCATCCGGATTTGGGTTTTCGAAGGTTTCCCCTGCAGGCGAATGCCGGGATGCTTCCTATAGCGGAATCCTTTCCTTGTCCCCAGTCCTTTCCGACTCTAGTGACCTAGACGTCGACGAGGCGTAAAGCCATAAGTAAAAAAGTACCTTTATATATGTTATTCTATTGTTGTGTTTTTATTGTTTTAACATTGTGCTCTTTGTTTTCAGGTGAGCCTCGCCGATTCGCCATTCACCATGACGGGACAGCTGTTCGGAACCCGAACCAAGGTTTGTGGCAGTCACAAACTACTCGCAGTCCCAAAAACATCCACTCACGCGTTCACTGCATGTTTGCTGGATACTTCCAAGAACTCCCTGCTGCTTGCTGCCTCGTGGTTTGAGTGAAGAGTTATCGCGTTTCCCAAACCACAACTCTGCCCCCAGGCGGGTTTGTGATAAAATGTTTTCGAAGCAAACCAGCAACGGTTGCAAGATTCCAAACTATTTTAGTCACTGAATCAGTATTTCTCATTCGAAGCGTGAGTAGCTGTTTTTGGGACGCGCTGAATGTTTACATTTAAGGTTAGATATATTAGTGTATGATTAAATATTTTGCTGGCGACATAGAAGGCGGGTGTAACATGCATATTGTCTGTCATTTCTCGCAGCTCTTTGATAATTTTTTTTTTTTTTTTTAAGAATGCATTTCTGATGGCGACGTTGATACCATTCCATCACTCGCTGCGATGTGAGCAAAAAACTTCCAAAACCCCGTAGTTTTGAATCTTCAGCACCCTGAGCGACAGTAGAGTATATATTTTAAAATCCTTTATTTCTCTTCTATTAGTGTACCCAGTAGGTCGTTAGTTCATATTGACTGTAATTGAGGAAGTATTTGCTACGTGTTTGTTATGCTTAAAATAATTATTGGACTACAATCCTGTCCGAAAATTTCTCGGCCATAGACGAACATGCTTCTAAAACTTGGAATTTCATGAAAATATTGTCACCATGGGTCTGCAGAGGCAAATGTACGGTTGCGATACATTTTATAAATTTTACTTTGCAAATAGCATCCAGTGGGCAGTGCATCGTTGCAGACAAATCTGTCGCAGAGGATACTTCACAGAATATCCAAGTTAATGTTACGTAGGAAAAACGAATCCTCGTTTAACTCCCATTTAAGCAGTTCGCTTCCCTTCCCAACTCGTAGACAAGTTTATTGAAAAATCCGTCATCCCTGCTTAATGAGGATATAAGAATGTAGCGGAACACGAATAACATTGTCAGTTTTTTTTTAACAAAAAGTACGAGCAGTACCCTGTTTTAAGGCGTTATCCGCGTCTTCGTACGCGAGAACTTGGAATTTTATTTCTATAATTGTATACACAAAGCTGTAACTTACGTAAAAGGTGAGCCTGAGCTACCGATCTCGCAGACATACGCTGTCCATCTGCCTGTTCGGTTGGTTTTCAAAATTTCATGGCTAAGTGTTATTTATAGCCAAAAAGTCTTCTATATCCTTCCTAATGAGACATAGTACTTCCTTGTCTAATTTCAGCAAGATGTGTTTTCTAGAATGAGAAATTTTTGTTTCTGTTGGGGAAAACTTTGCATCATTTCTAATTGTTTCCTAAGACGTTGTATGTGTTTTGCCACGTACCTTTTCAGTGGTTCTTTCATCCCATTTCAAACCTTGATATTCATGGAATATCATGCGCCAAATATTCGCACGGGGTACCTGTTGTCAATGTATTCTGATAGGCTACTGGTTCTTCATTCTTCAGTTTTTACCATATTTTTGTCTTCTGACCCGTACTCTCCAGTATGTCCTGTATTTTCCATCTTTCGAAGTGGTTATAATCGCCGCACGAGTTACTTGTGTCGTTATTTGGAGAACACGCTGCGAGTAAGACCGGCCGAGCCGTGGTCAGCAAAGCGCGCTGGAGTAACGGTACCTCAGGCGGTTCACTTTCCGCCGGCTGGACTCCAGGAATGTTCCGCTCCGCTCTCTGTGTCAGTTGGACGGTCGGTGCGAAAGTGAATCTCGTCACCGAGTTCGAGCCCCGACGATAGCACAGGTCCCAATCAACAGAGTGTGAGACAAAGCGTCTGGGTGGGTGAGCAGTAACGCTCTCGCCTCGCATTCGATTCCCCGTCCGGCATTCCAGATTTGGGTTTTCCGTAGTTTCCCCAAATCACTTCCTTCAAAAGGCCACGGCCGAATTCCTTCCCGTTCCTTGCCTCACGCCCCTTCCCGCCTCTAATGACCTCGACGAGGCCAGATAGTGTTTGGTTTTTTTTTATTACTTTGCTATGTATTGGTTACAAAATTCAGAGATGTATGGTACTAGGTATCAACGTATCAATGCCAGGTACAAGATACAAGACACAAAATCAAAGTGTGGTGCAAATACAAAGATTTAAGATACAGACTTCTTAAACTAGACAGCCTGGCTAGCGTACTTCCGGAATTGATAGCTTCCTTTCACCGTTAGACATCTCAGGCAAAACATGGACAATATATTACACTAAGGGGGCGTCCATAAATTACGTGAGGTGAAATAAGAAGGGGGGGTTCCGGCGAAATCTCACCATGGGGGACGGGAGTCAACGGAAATCTCACGTGAGGTTTTGGACATTTTTGCTGGATTGTAGAGCTAAAAAAATCTACAAATCACGCGAGTCTATTTTAGGGGGGGGAGGGGTTTCGTCGAAAAGTGGCGGTGTAACCGGCTTTGGAAGAGTGATAGGCGTTCTTTGGGGGGGGGGGGGGGTCGGACCAGATCTCACGAAGTTTCACCAGAGGGGGAGGGGTCCGGAATTCCGGAAAAACACCTCACGTAATTTATGGATGCCCCCTAAATTAAACATAGTGGGAAAGGCAACGGGAAAGCGCCCAGAATTTCACCAACATGTTGATCCGTCCTTTCCTGTCTATACCTGGGAGAACGGGTATCGGATAGAAATTAATTTTTATCCAGTCGGTAATGAGTCTATAGCAACATATCGAACAGTATTGAATTTACTGCTAGCCGAGGTCCCAAGAGGAATTTCACTAGCTCACCCTTTACGAAGTGCTATCTATGTACCCTCATTGCAGAGTTTGACTCGTATACCAAGGTTATTATGAAACTTGGGGTTGTTACCAACTTGATAAATGGCAAGGGCCTCATGAGTTTCGTTGAAGTCTATTTTTGTTCAACCAACAGGCAGCGGTGTTGGTATAATGTTCGCGGGTGACTATTCGAGTGAACATCGACCTTACACGCGATATTTCGGCGATCGAAATCTCTGTCGCCATAGCCACAGAAGATGGCGACAGAGTATTCGATCGCCGAAGCATCGTGTGTAAAATGATATTAATTCTCAACGCCGAGAAAAACTTCGTTCTTGTGTAATATATTGTTATGAAATCTCGAGTATGAACGACACAACACTCGATTAAAACCACCCATGCCCGAATCTGACCTCTCGACGTGAGACAAGCACACCAGCTCCTGCCCTGCCTGTCGTCTGTTCATTTTGTGTTCTGTTTGTGTAGCCCATAGTTACAGAGACTGAAACTTATCAAAAGCGAAGTTTGCCCAGGGGAGAGGGGAATGGTAGGTAGGTGACGAGATTTGAGTGCATCGCGGTTTGGTTGTGTTTATAAGAAAAAGTCCGATGGTAATTATAAAATCTGGACTTGAGATTTTGTTGTTACGTAGATTTTCGCGAGAGCAATTCGACCGCCAACTTGCCATAGGGCTGGCTTTTTGATTGTATTGACTTGTGTTATAAATATCCAGCGTTGCGCTGCGTCTGTCTGGAGATAGACGTTTCCGTTGTGTCGGCCGCTTGTCGTGGAAACCGCCCGAGATAACGCGTGTTGCGCAACAGGTGTTGTTTGCCGCGCAGAGCACGTCTCCACGTTCAGTCCTTTCCATACTCTTCAGCTTCTATCCCTAGTTTTCTTGTTTTATGAAAATTCCATAATTTTTTCCCCCCTAACTGCCAAACACTTTAGTTAATATATGTGATGGCTGGAGACCGGACTCGACCTCAGTAGCTCGACAACCTTCGGCAAGTCTCGGTAATACACGAAGTATTAGTTGCACTGACTGCCACCACAGCGCTTCTTGGCTAGCCACAAATTTGAATTGAGTAACTTCAATTATTTTATTTGCCCTTGTATTGTTAAATGGAAATAAGTGAGTTTCATTTATACTGTTAAAATGAAGTGCAACTCTGATGCCAAATAAAAGGAAATTGTCTGTGTAAGAAACTGCACAAAAATACGAAGGGTAGATATAAAAAGTTATAATGTGACTTTCGTTTAAATCTATATTCACATCTGTTGCATAAATTCATGTAAGGATCTGTACTAGAACCAGGCCACAGAATAAGATAGTAATTTTTTGATAGAAGATAATAAACGAGGAAGTTAATTAAAAGGTCGGAGTAAGTTTACAAGAAACTTGGGTAATCGTGAGACATGTGAATAAAATAAATCATCGTTATTTGTTTTTAGAATTGTAGTTTTCTTAGTTTTTCATAACAATAGAAATTTCCATCAGTTTGTCTTTTTGGAGTAATTGCAAGCAGTACAAACGGAGGGCACAGATAATATTATAATCCGAGAATTCTCTCGCTACAAATCATTGTGTATTGTGTTTACCTCCCATTCCGTGTTGCGGAAAAAGTAGCCACGGTACGAAGGGTAAAGCGGGATTTCACTACGTAGAAAGGTGTTTTTATCACAACTAATGAGGTGGTTATGGGTATGCAGTTTAAAAATTTTGGGCTTTACTGTTGTCCGTAAATTTAGTCACATAACAGGGGAAGGGGGGCAAGAATGACATGGGGGGGTGGGGTAGAGGAGGGTTCATAAGCTTCATGACGTCATATAGGGTGGGGGCAAAAAAATACTGTGAAATTAGTGTGACATGATTAATGGAATGCCCCTAACTTGACTCCCTCACGTTTATTCTCTGCATTTAACCCTCGTTTTTGGTCTTGTTTCTGTTCTTGCCGTCTTCGTAGCGCAAGTTTTGCAGTGTGAGAAGTTCTCGCTTGTCCCCTACACGTGCCGGCCAGTCGTATGAATAATACATGTATTGGTCTGTTACGTGACAACAAGCCTGTCCACAAACAAACATCTGTAAGCCCTGACACCTCGGGAACTTGTTAAATTAAGTTTACACTAATCTTCACTTGTATCTCAGAAATGATTGCACTGATTTATTTGCTACGTTCCCCGCTATTGTTTACTTAATAAACGCCGTGGCAGTTTCTACTTTACTCTCTGGTTGACGGAAGAGCGGGGACAAATGGACCAACAATGGGTTTTGCACTTTCCCTTCTTTTATCCCAAACACACTACCGTAGCCATGCACTTGCATGCTAACACTTAGGAATACTGGGGAATGCAACACGAAAAGACTCCACAGAGAGCCTACTTCGCTAACCGGGCATTGGTTACATATCAGTAGAGAGATGCTTAACACGAGGTTAGATGTAAAACCAAAGTAAAAATGCACATTGGTCATTGATTGAGAGTCCAACGTGAAAGAAGTTGAATTGGAGTTGTGTATTATTTTATCGAAAACGATACCTTGATACTAAGGCAAGAGAAAACTCGAAAATTAACATGCATCTTTGTGGCCATCTTATGGTGAAGACAGAGGGTCATGTTTGAATACAAAGATTGGTTAAATTGTTAGTGGAGGGAACAGTCGAAGGTAAGAACTGTAGAGGAAGATTAGAATATATGAAGCAGATAATTGAGGACGTGGGTTGTAAGGGGTATATAGAGATGATGAGGTTGGCACAAGATAGGAAGGGATGGAGGATTGCATCAAACCAGTCGAGAGACTGATGGCAGCAAATAATAATAATACGAGGCACAGCTCTTTATGAAAGTGAATCTTGGACTTCATTAATACAGACATTTGAAGAATTGAAGCATTCCATATGTGATGCTATGGAACGGTTTTAAAACGTAAATGGACTAATGAAGAACTTAAGGAACGTGATCTGAAAAAATGAACTTATGGAAGAGTCTCAGAAAGAGTTTGTCACAAGTTAAGAAGCGAAGAAGACGAAGCGAATAATTGTCGTGAAGGACGTAGCTAATAGTGGGAATATTGCATCAGTCCAGGAAAAAACAAACCCAAGTGCTTTGTTCTTTCAGAACACGCAAACATAGTTTACAATTTTCTTTGATGTTCGTTGTCTTTCGTTTAGGTATCAAATAGTCATCATCGAGTGGTCTTGTGTGTGTGTGTGTGTCTCTTATATTTATTTCAATCATGGTCTAGTACTTAAGTCCGCTGTTCCACTTATACTTCCTTTTTTTTTATCATCCCTGATGCAGATTGTCATCAAATGCAGAAGCTGTTAATCGTTTATTCTCGAATTTAGAAACACATCACTTTAATTTCAGTACTATATTCAAATCTTTTTTTCTTGTCATTGTTCTGCGTATCGGGTATATAGTCTGTTCATTACAGTTAATATTCTCACCCTCCGATCCTGGTCGTCTTTGCTAAGCTGTTCATCCGTGTGTCTCAGAACGTGACCTGCAGGTCTTATTGTTACTGCCTTAAATGAATTTGTTTCTTCAATCATGATTTCGAGAAGTGGAATATTATGGTCCCTCCAAGACTACAACCCCTCTTCTTTTTCAAGTACCCTTAGGTTCTGTCAGCTGTATCTCATAAACTAGGCAGAATCGAAGTGCTCCATCATGCGCCGTCGCTTGTTTGATGTTCGGATTTTACAACAGCAGTCCTAATAGGAGATAAGATAGCTGTTAATGACTCCATTTTACTGTTGTGCACTCCTCGAGACGAAACAGTCGCGTCGTCAGTTGTAATATTCCCACTCTCCCCAGGTTTCATTTACATCAAGTTATCGTAGAGCAATGGTTATTGTTTTCTACTAACTTGTAAGCGCGTCAAAAATGTGTTCCGCCACTTCAATTGATTGCATTTGTCTTACTAGAAGAATCGTTTGTAATAATGCTCATAACCTTAATTTCGTAACGGCGTAATGTTGTACATATTTGGTTTCATTTTGTTCCATTGCGCAATCCTCGTCATTAGTGACAAGCAGATTTAAATATAATCGTTGGTTTCAAATTTTAAGTTTAAAAAAAAAAATAGGAAACCTAAATTACTTGGTATAATTAGTGAAAATGAATTTAAAAAAGTATGTAATCATTAATATGTGGAATTAAAGGAAATACATACCCTTATTTATGGTTGGTTCGTAATTTAAAACATACTGAACCATTAGAGAAACAACGTTCATTCGTAGGTCGTTATTGCAGAGTTATCTGTGGATAGAGAACATCTCTGCCGCATTACGTCATAGCGTCACAGATATGATTACCAGGCCGGCGTTGTATTCGTGTTGATCAGTAGTTGTGTTTGTGCTGCTGCCTGCTATGGTTTGGCTCCTTAGTTGACTGTTTACGTTAAGGTGTTTGTGGACAGGAGCTATGTGAGTGAGGAGGTAGATTTGCATGTTGTGTTGAGCGCGCTTGAGGTCACGTGACTAGTGGCGGCAAGGACACAACTTCTGGCCTACCGAGGACTACACACAGCGCATTACAATTAATCAGCCGACACAAACAGACGAGTTGTAGAACACGCCTGCATGGAATCTTGCCTGTATGTACCACAAAATAGTTCATTGGTAATAGGCAAATCAAATAATTTGTCAACGTTGTCTTATCCAAGAGTATTATCCTTGAAAATCCTGTAGTGAATTGTTCAGTTTTAGATTTTTCACGCATATCATAGGAAAATTAGAGCATGTAAGACAAATAATCGCAAGCTGATAAGAAATAGGCGAGTAAATAAACAATATCCCAAAGAAAAATTGATTGCATTTAGGTTGGTGGACGAAGTATTTCACTACACTCGTAAGTGAAAGTGGGAGTACACATGTTTACCAATAAGTTTAAATTATTCAATTATTCGAAAACTGAATGATATGGTTCACTAGGTTATGTAAATGTCTGCAGTTGGTATAGGCTATGGACAAATGCTTCCTATTTCTTGTCCTCAATATTCTCCTGCCTCTTCATTTTCTCGATGTTGATATATTAAGCACTGAGAGGGAAAAAGTTTAACATTCCGGATATAAGCGCCGATAAGAAACTGCTAACTTTGTAAACATTTCTTCTGCAAACCTAATGATTGTACAATGATTCGATTACTTAAAGAAAGCATGAGCAGCTGGTTGCTAGTTCAGATACTGATTTTGAGAACGCGTTAATGTATTATTAAGTTTGACAAAATTTCCACTGTATGGGGATTACGCTTGAAGTATTTCGTGGTTAGTACTCTACGTAAAACTGTAGATCCTCTTTTAGCTTTCAGGAGGCCGCGGTAGGCGAAATGCATGACCATTTGATATATTCATCTCCCCCTTCCCCTTCTTGTTTACGCTTCCTTGATTTCGTGGTATAATATGTGGGAAGGAACAGGGGGGCAGGCCCTTTTGAAGGGATCTTACCGGCATTCGCCTGCAGTGATTCGAAACCGCGCCCTCCAGACTGCTAGGCCATAACGTTACCTCTCACCCACCCAACGCTAGTTGAATCTATTTCTATTCGACACGGAGTCTACATTAATTTATCCCATAGTCGGTGGGTGTTGGAGTGGAAGTGTTGACGCGGCAGCTGCAATTACGTCACTCTGGCGCAACCTCACTCAATTCAACAATACAATTACGGCGACAAATTTCCACAGTCAATAAATACCAGAAAACCAAGCTTGGTTCGTGATTTGCGTTTGTCGTTCGGGGTTTGAAGAATTTGACAAAGTACGCCACTGACGTAATCTTATCACTTTTGTGCTCTGACGAATCTGTGGACGCTCAACGGTGGCAGTGGCGTGGTAAAATGGAAGACGCGACTTTCATAAATAATGCCGCAGTCCTTAGTCCACCATCGCGATGTTAAATAGTTACTGAGCTGCATCGTGTATGTCAACCTTAGAGAAGCCATTCTGTATGTAAGAACTTTGAACTTTGAAGCTCGTTTGCAAACAGTGTGCTGAGTGGGACCTTTCGATACCATTCTTCTTCATTCATATTTCATAAAAATTCATCACATCCTGGGTCAATGTCACTAGTCGGTCTGAAGATGCTGGTAGCGTTAAAACTGTGCGTAATAAATAAATGATTAACGCTTGGTCGCCGCCGTACGGTGAGGAATGAAGGGCATCCCGAAATGGATTCGGCGATTTGCTTTTTCCAAGGTTTCCGGAAATCACTGCAAGTGCCCAGGCTCAGCCAATCGGATTTATGTTCAGCTTTTTAGAATTCGGAAATCGTTTAATGCGATCGGCACGAAAGCTCGTTAACGAGCGCCGAAATTGCACTTCTTTCTTTAGAAGCCGTCCAGTGAAACGCATTAAAATCTCTGGTTTAACGCTAGCGATAAGCGTTTTATTGCATCCTAGTTTGCAGAGGACGTGTATGTTCTGCGCCGTTCTACAGCAGTGCGATATACGTTGCGTACTGAGAGTTACGGTGCAGCCATTATATTGAACGTCTCAGTTTGAACAGTCGAGTCGTAAGTTCACTTCTTTGACATTATTTTATGACCCTTCCTTAAGGATGTTTCTTTATTTAATCCACCAAACTTTCCATTGTTCCTCCTCTACGTCTCTTTACAAGTCCAGGCCATTTCAGCCTTTGCTTCACTTGCGCCTGTTAACGTATTATTTCATTGTCTGTTCTTGTTTTTTGTAGCTTTGATCTAATATCAACACTACGTCAGCCAGCACTTGTCTGCTCCTAATGCTACATGGCTTGAAGACTTTGTTGTTATTGCTAAGGGAGCGTCCATAAATTACGTGGCTCGCCCTAGGGGGTTGGGGGTTGGTTGGGGGGGGGGTTGGGGTTCCAATCCAGGCCACGTAGCTTTTCATTCATATTATATGCCACAAGTTAAAATGAGGTAAAGAACACAAAACAGCATGTGAATATTTATTTCCGTTATTTAATTATCTCCGTATGTAATTTACGATAATCTGGCAAGAGAAAACTGAACAAAATGTCTTCTGGAATCAATAGGGGGGGGGGGGAAGCTACTTGCTACGTGGGCGGGAGGGGAGGGATGGGTGGTAGAGGCAAGAGCCACGTTGGGCTACGTGGGAGTGGAGGGCCAAAATGGAGCTACGTGGTTTATGGACGCTCCCTTCACTCGTATAGGAATTTGGTTTTCGCAGATGGTGACTCTTTTTAAATAAAAATTCTATTTTCGTAATGGGCGCTGCCAAGTTACTGAAAGTTTGCGACTATTGCTAATCAGCGCTACTTCTACATTGGACTGCAAGTGTCACGTATGTTTTCGACTTTGTCCTCGGTCCTCAGGGAAAGTTTCCTCGCGACATGTCGCGCTGGATCAGCCCCATTACCTGTTATGTACTGTGCTTGCATATCCGACTCAACTTATTCAATTTGTCAGAAGCTACACAGAGAGAGAGTATCTCAAGCTGACTTCCAAGCCGTACAATTATCTCAGGTACCAGCACCATCGGCGTCTGTTATATGCTCTGTCCACACTATACACAAAGTTAAGAAATACCATTCAGTGTGTATTAATTAACCATGTCCGTTTAAAGATCAGAAAACTCTACAGTTGATTGTCTTAGTCAGTTTAAGGCGTATCCAAAATCTGCGTAGGAGAAAGACAGTTATTACTGGTATTCATATTGAGCACCAATATTGTATATAGATATATGTATAGTAGAGCATATATTATGTGAATACCCATCAACCGAAATGTTGTTTAACCGAACGAGTTTACTAGCGAAAAAATAAATGTCAGTTCAGAAGGAAAAGTTAATTTTGGTCAATTTTGTTCTAAACTACATTTATGGCCGCTTTTAGGTTTTGTGTTATGTCTAAGACTTATGTTGCAATGATACAGTTATGTCTTGAAGTTTTCAGGACAGATATAGTGATCTTTTGCAATTGATGGTTTTAGCAATATAACTGAGTAATCGCAAGAAATTAGATACTTGAACTGATTTTTTGTTTTACCCAAAAAAAATATGTGTATATCATTCGTCAGTGTTTCCGAATTACGTTGAAAAAATAGTTTAAAATTTTTTCCGAATGCTCAAAGTTCTTGCAAAAAGAATTATTTTTCGGGGGCTCCAAGTTCTTGCAAAAAGAATCTGTGAATTTCATACACTCTCCAGGTTTTTCCCCCTCGCGTTGTTGCATTGCTACGTATGGTACAAGTCTTCAATAATCATATGAAACAGTCTCAGTTTACACGTTTCATGCAGAACACAGTCCACACATACAGATGACGACATTCCCCCTCTCACGCTGTCCCACCAACAACAATGTAAGTGGCAAACAGTTGTCGCAACTTTACAGTAAAAGCGAAGCAGCCGGAAAACATGTCTTGCGTTATTTGCACGAGTTGTTTGCTTGTTACCTCAAGGCCTAGCATTCGGGAGGCTCGGGTTCAAATCCCCGTCCGGCTATCCCCTTCTCGGTTTCACTCCAGGTGGTTCCTTCAAAAGGCCATGGTGGAATTCCTTTACATTCCTTGTCACCAAACCCCCTCCAGCCTCTGAAGACCTCGACGTCGCTTAAATTCAAAAGGGAGGGAAAAAAATTGGCCGAACCTCCTTTTAGTATTTGTCAGTTTTCAGCACGTATTCAATTCGTACTACATTGTGAGTTTACAACGCTCTACATGCCGTTTCATTCATTTTTACCCTTTCCCTTTCTCTTTTATCCTTTTCATTTTTTTCTTTTCTCGTCTTTTCCCACTTTTCCTTTCCCTTCTGTTTTTACTTTTATTTTTTCGCCATTTAATTTCTTTTCCCTCTTCCCTTTTTTTCTTTTTCCCCCCATTTATCTTTTTCCCCCCTTTTCTTTTTTCCCTTTTTTATGTTCTGTTCTCTGATTTTGATCTTATTTTGCATTTTCTCTTCTTTTTTCCTCTTTTACCATTTTCTTCGTTTCCCCCTTCTTTTGCCTTTTCTCCCTTTGCCTTTCCTCCCTCTTCTTCCCATTTTCTTAGTTTTCCCCCTTTCTTCTTCGCCCTTTTTCTTCTATTCCCCTTTTTCTTCCATCGGTTGTAATTTTGTTGCTAAACAAGGATGTTCTCATGCTATCTTCAGGATTTTTTTTTTTTTGTCTATTCTTTTACTCAGCAATTTTTCGAGATCTCCACTGTTAATTCTTAACAGGACAAAGTTATCAGAAAATTGCGGAACTACGGTTGTGGGTGGGACATTCAATTTTTGCCTTTTCTTTGTTTTCATACAAACTGAACATCAATGGGGTTGCATCATAACATTGCCTTGCACCCTTTTTGTTTTAATTTTCAGCAGTGTTTTCCCCTGAGAACGTGTGGAGTAGAATGTTGAGTTTATTTTCATTTACCTTTTAAAACTGTAACCCTACAAGTGGATAATAAGCGTTGTAAGAGTTTCTTTGCTACATCCTCCGCAAACTGCGTGAGTTTACGACTCTCTTATCTCGACCTAATTTCTGCCGTGTGTATTAAACCTTTTGTTTTCCTCTACTCTACACGACTAGTGACTTAACCGCGTTGACTGTCATGGATTTACTGTGGACGAGTGACTCATTATAGCTGCTTCCCCACTGCTCCAACTGTAATAAACTAAAACGCTACCCCACACGAATATCTGCTAATGTTTGGCGGTTTTTACTGCGAACACGGGAAATATTGTATGCACTCAAGATATGAAAAGTTTAATTGTAATTGAATTAAAGATATCATAAAAATAATTTAATCAAAACTGTTGAAATTCGATGCAGTACCATCGTCTTATATAAAATGCTAATCTGGAGTCTGCGCACGTCGTCTATAGCTAGCTATTGGCTACAGAACGGTCACGTGCCAGCCTTCACTCGCCAATCAACAGTCACCATATTACATTCGTCCCTTCATGTTGCTTTTTGTTTCTTTACGTCCACTAGATGCAGAAATTCATGTAAGGAGAATAGTATTCAATATTTAGGCTATTTTATCTATATCAGTTATAAGAATTAGGTTAAAACATAACCTAAGAATTCTTTGGCAGAATATAAGAAACAATGAAGTTTATTAAAGTTTCAGAGAACGTTTACACGAAAGGTACGTAATATCGAAATGTATCAGTCAAATAAATTAGTTATCTGTTTACTTTCCGTCATTTAAAGTAAAATGCAGTTATTCGAATAAATCATAGCCAAATACTCCGAAAATCTAACAACAGTATGGTACTCATATCACGAAAAATATCATTAAAAATGATCGTTATTCGTTTTTCCTTACAAGGTTTTCCAGAATAAACTCCTTCTACCACCATAGATGATACCCGTCGTTATTCATATGAGGGTAATAGAAACTATGATTTTGGAACGCCGATATTAGTGGAGGTTGTGGTTAAGTTGACCAGAATCGCAACTGACACATTTTTTTACAGCGTAATTCACTCTGAAATCAGTTTTTAAACAATTTAAACTGCTTTCATAAGCGCTATCTATATTACTGAAGATATTAATTCATGCGGATGGATGTAGTTCCATATTTATCGTGCTGAATTGTGGCTAGACCAGGAATAAAAACTGATATTGCATGGTATAGCAAACGTTTTCGGGATTCCGAATTTTTTATTTCGCTGGTTCTATACTTCCGTGCTCATGAATTCAGTAGAAGTTACTACTGTATTGCCAAGTGAATTGAAATGAAATATGTAGAACATTACAAAATCAAGGCCATTAGCATTATGTAATAACAATTCTGTATAATTAACCAACTGCAAAAAAATGAACTGCCAGAATATTGTGTTGAAACCGTTATTTTTGACGGGCTCGAAGCTAGTACTATAGGCCTAATAAAATACGTTTCGAGCTGGCATTATTTTGAGAGTTAATAACCTTTTGTGGTTATAAGTGTATGCCTTAAACGGACTGCGGTACGTGCTAATAAGAGTTCGTGCTGATAGGTTAAAAAGTTCGTGGTCCATAGAACTATTTTTAGATGCTACCGATCTTCTGCTTGAAAAACGTTGAGAAAAGCTGATTATTAGATTGATCCCAGTCAGATTCTTTTGCGCCTGTCTTGTAATGATGTGGATTATATATTCAATGCTACAGTTGTTCCAGAGTATTAAGGTGAATAACGATACTATATTATCCACAGATGTTACACAAAAACAATTAATAGTTTGTTACTATGCTAATCAGATAAAAAGAAGGGTCCCGAATGGCATATACTAAAACCCATGTCCTTCCGAAAGAACCGTGCCGAACTATCTCAATATACTTCACAAAGCAGGTAAAGTGAAAAATTCCTGCGTGTACCTGTAATGGAACAAGGGAATATTTGATGCTGCATTAGAAAATATATCTACCTAAAGATTCGTCTACTTTGAACGAAATCAAATCGTCCAGGTATAGGGGATCTACAGCTTAATGTGCAATCCGAATCACGGAAGCGTTCATTGCTGAGGGATTTTAGAAACTGGAAAAATAAAATATTGTTTTGCAAGCGAGAGAATTATTTTTCGAAGCCGGCGTTCTTCTTGGGATTATGAGTCAGCTGATGTGATTCACCGCTTGACGTGGCTGTAACAAGTGCACCATGCCCTGGAATACTCCCGCCGTTACACTTGGCAGTACTTAACGTATAATGACCCTTCAGTGATCCGCCACATTTAAAACAGACCTGGTGTTTGAGCTCTTAACATTGGGCCTGTCCTTTAATCCCAGGTTATAATGTCATTAATTAATAGTAATAATGTCTCAATTTGTAGAAATGGCGTGACATATAGAAAGCAGTAGTTGGAATTTTTTAAAGTGACTTTAAAGTCACTTTGTGAGACTTGGTCAGGTCAAAATTTTATGTGTGTTCCGTCACGATAAAGCCTTACCAGGGAAAGTGATGAATAATTTACCAAAAACACTGAAGAAATTTAAGGTTAAAATTCGTAAATGGCAAAAGCAGATGGGTGGAGGAGTTTCACTCGAAGCATATAAGACGATGATGATAAAGGTGTTCTTAGATGATTAGGGAAGTTGCCACTGGAACGTGCGATATAGTCGGTGTCAGAGGTAAAGGCTAGGTAGGGTCTGCTGTGGAAGCACGGGGTTCGATTCCCTCCGCAGGCTTGCCCTATTGACTCTGCCCAGGTCGCCCCTGAATCCTTTGTCAGTTGCCTGCATGGGGCAGGGAGGGGTTGGTGGAGCCAACACCTTTATCGAGACTATTTGTTTAACATCACCTTCGTCCTTGTAAACCATAAAAGCTTTAGGCCGTTTTGATCAAATTCTTCTTCTTTTACCTATCAATCCGAAGATAGATTTGGAACAATTCTCCATGTATGCCTTTTTTATTCTGCATTTCTTGTCATTCATAATTTAGTTCACGTAGCTTAATCTTCCTCTGTGGGTTGTTCCTTCTATCTTACCTTCATAATCAGCTTAAGCAAACCATTGTCTCAAAACGTGGCCTATCATCTAGTTTCTTCTTTTCTGTAACTCAGTCCAGAAAGTTCGTTCCTGGGGAAACTCATGACTAGTGAATAGTCCGTCCTGCTTATGTTCGGCATTCGTCTGTATCCCCAGACCTCAGATGCCTGCAGCCGTATCCCTTCTTCAAGCCCTATAGTCCACGATTCACTTAAATAATATGCCTTTACAGGCTGATGCAGGAAGTGATCAGATTATCGTTTTTAATTTACTTGGCCCCATTATCTGCCACTAGTAGGGTCTACTCACCAACTCGACGCTGAATACAAGAAAAATACGGATAGGTGCTGTTAACATTGTGTCTTACGGCTCGATCAGATTTTAATGTGTCCAATTGACTATTTGACTGTTTTTTGAAAATGGTTTTAAATAGTTTATTAGTACACGTTATTTACCTGGTAGTATTTATTTTTTGACGAAAGTGCTTATTTTACGTAAAATTCAACGTTAAAATTTAGAGTATTTGAAAGCACTAAAGCGATCGCCAATCCCAGAGCGTTTTCGGTCACGTGACAAGAGGCAATAAAAATCCTATTTTTATTTCGCTTTTTTTTTAAAAAATCCACCTTTCTTTTCAAAATTAATAAAAATAGCTTCCTTAAGCATTAATCTACGCGAATGACTACAATTTATAATATATTTTTAATACTGTCAAAGAGCCTATTAAAGTATCGTAATATAAATTTCTGATTGTAATCCGGTATAAATGTGACATTTTAGTCCGATGCTAATGTAATGAAGATCCGTTAATTGGTTTTGATACTATGCCAGATTACAGGAATAAAGGCTTAATGTTCAGAGCAGATTTTAATTTGGCAGGTTCGCACGGTAATAGACAGGCAGCAAATTTAGTTTGATCCTAATCTTCCAAACTGTCAACTCACCCCCCCCCCCCCCCCCGCCTTCCCCGTGATTAATCCATGAGACCGGGATAGATACATCACTTTTAATAGTATACGCCATAGGTTCCCAACCTTCCGGGCCTACATCGCACTTTTGGAAAAATAAAATTATGCACTGTCTCCCTTTATACGGGGAGAAAAAACACGTCATTTCCCCTTTTTCCGGTTAACTGTATAACCCTTAGTGCTCCAACTTCCTTCGCTCGTAATATTACCAGGAAATTCGATGGCGTCACACTTACATGATGTACACTATACCATATATTGAAAAACAATGACACATTCTTAGACTTACTTTATGAAAAAAATGTCGACGATATTGAGTTGTTGTTAATGATTTCACTAACGAAAACAAATTGTTTGTTAGAGGACTGAGCTAGATGAAATGACACTAATTTTTCTGTATTTGGTGCCTTATTTGACATCAGCAATTTTATTCGCCACGTTCCGGTATTGTCAATCCGTTTCTTTTCGTATCTAGTAATTTCCGGAGTACTGCAAATGTTGGGAAATCAATGAAAAACTTCTTTAGTGCAGCCGTAAAAGCAGGGGGGGGGGGGGGGGAGTGGTTGGTCCTGAATGCCCCCTAAATTTGCCTTGTACCAGAAATGCCCCCCATGGCCTCTTCAGCGTCTACCGGTGGTCGGTACCACTGGTGGTTCATGCAATAGTAATCTTCCACGAGAAAATTTGATCAACTGCATATTAAGAACGAGTTGAGTCACAATTCCGGTACAACGTTAGGCCTTTGTGTGAGACATAAGGTGCATTGTTAAGTGTGTGTGTTTTCGGCACGTGCCAACACGGGCCATTGACCCTGTTTGTTCAGTTTGCAGAGCCATCTGCTTCCTCTGCGTAGCAGGTGCCGCACGCGAAAAACACTGCTCACGGAGAAAGTTGGCACACCTGCAACAAGTGGCCAGCCACCTTTTCTTCCGGCCACTCACTTCCGGATTGCGCATCATATTCTGCTGCCATCTGGTCCGCCAACAGGGTAGCGTTGTCCAATTAACCACCGACCACACCACCTTAACCCAGTGGTTCCCAAATGGTGGTCCGCGGAACCCTGGGGTTCCGTGGAAGGATCTCAAGGGTTCAGTGTTCTGTCCGAGAATTCAATAAAATGTTCGTGGATAAGAGTCATAACCGCGCCGTGAGAAGGCTATCGTGGTTCTGGTTTTCAGCTTACGCTTATAAAAATGGGGTATACGCCAAAAAATGTATGATCAATTAGGGCCACAAAGAAATTGGGAACCGCTGCCTTAACCTACATCTGCTACTGTCCTGCACAGTCAAAATCCATTCACATTTTTCCTAATAGCAGCGCCCAGCTTAATATAATGTGTTTAAGCCTGGAAACTCGATGTGAACTCTATAGCTCGGCAATCCTCGGCGAGTCCGATGATGCCCGAAGTGCTAGTTATACTAGATGCCACCACAGCGCTGCAGGGCTAACCAGGAAATTTCAAATAAATAACTGCATTTGATATTATTTCCGCTCATGAAATTAAACTGTGATGCCAGCACAAAGGTAGCTGTCTACTGTGGAGGTAACTGCACAAAATACGAAAGCCAGAAATAAAATTTTATAATGAAACTCAAAGATTAAAAAATTACAGTGCGACGTTCGTCCAAATTTAGATATTGCTTTTCATTTACGACGACTAGAGATTCATGTAAGGGGGCATCCACAAATTACGTGAGGTGTTTTTCCGGATTTCTGGACCCCCCCCTCCCCTTGGTGAGATTTCGTGAGATCTGGCCGGACCCCCCCCCCCCCCTCTGGTGAGATCAGGTCCGTGAGAACCCCCCCTAGAAATCGCACTCGAAACTTTTGTAGACCTTTTTTTTTTTTTTTTTTAGGTCACACCCTAACTTTTTGACGAAATAACCTCCTAAAATCGACTTAGGCGCAAATTGTAGACCTTTTTTTTGGCTCTACTATCCCAAAATTTTTCGCAAAATCTCACGTGAGATTTCCGTAGACCCCCCCCTCCCCCCTGGTGAGATTTTGTCGGACCCCCCCCTCCCCTATTTCACCTCACGTAATTTATGGACGCCCCCTAAGGAGAATATCCGATGTTTACTCTGTAGCAGTTGCTAAAAACAGGTCACCACATAACTTTATATAGAAGATAAGGAACAGGGAAGTTTATTAAAAATGAGAGATTTTACACGAAACGTATGTAAGGGGGCATCCACAAATTACGTGAGGTGTTTTTCCGGATTTCTGGACCCCCCCCTCCCCCTTGGTGAATTTCGTGATGATCTGGCCGCCCCCCCCCCCCCCTGTGGTGAGATCTGGTCCGTGAGAACCCCCCCCCCCCCTAGTTCAAAATCGCCCTGGAAACTTTCGTAGAGCTTTATTTTTTTTTAGGTCACAGCCTCACTTTTTGACGCCTAAAATCGACTTTGGCACAAATTGTAGACCTTTTTTTAGCTCTACTGTCGAAAATTTTTTCGCAAAATCTCACGTGAGATTTCCGTAGACCTCCCCCCCCTCCCCCTTGGTGAGATCTGGTGAGATTTCGCCGGATCCCTCCCCCCCCTATTTCACCTCACGTAATTTATGGATGTCCCCTAATGACGAAATATATTAATAATAAGGGCATGACCGAATTCCTCCCCGTTCATTGCCCCTGTCCTTTCCCGCCTCTAATCATCTCGACGTTGACAAGGCGTAAAGCCGACTCTTAGTGATGCACATGTGGATTTTAAGTACCCTGTAGTCTGTTTTTGAGCAGTCTCCTTTGAGCTTCATGAATTTCCTCTAACGGCGTTCCAATGTATTCACGCCAGCTGTGTAAACAGTTTTCGAAAGCATCTTGCAAAATGAGGCGTAGTATAGTACATACATTTGTTGGTCAAGTCTAGGATAGGTTTCATCCCTTTGGGAGCGTGCATAAACCACGTAGCTCCATTTTGGCCTCCCCCCACGTAGCACGTAGCTTTTTTTTCCCACTTTTGATTCCAGAAGACATTTTGTACTGTTTTCTCTTGTCAGACTATTGTAAATTACATTACAGAGATAATTAACTGAGGGAAATAAATATGCACATGCTGTTGTGAGTTCTGTTCCTTATTTTGACTGTGAAAAATGTTATGAAAGAAAAGCTACGTGGCCTGGCTCGGAACCCCCACCCCCCTCCCCCACGTGGCCCAGCGTAGCCTTCCAGCCAACCCCCCTCCCTCTTTTTCCCCGACCGAGCCACGTAGTTTGTGCACGGTCCCTTTTCACAATTTTATTAGTTTGGAGTGAAAAAACTGGCGTTCAAACAATGCATACAGTGTTGCTTTGATCATTCAACAATATCCAATTCGCTTCAAAGTCGGTTAGACGCGTCTCTTTACATCCTTTTAATCTGCTATCAAAAGGTTCGACACGCAATTTGTGCAAACATTTCTCTTGTCCAAGTACTTTGTGTCCACTCTATACATAGATAGAGTTCAGTAATGCTAATCGAATTTTTAATTGCGACGGTGTGCATGCTGCAGTTGGCGATTTACCTGGACGTCTATATACTCCTTGCTTATTATTTTTTTATTATATTTTATACTTTGGATGTAAAATTCCCCCACCCATCTACTTTTGCCATTTACGAATTTTAATTCTCCAACGTTTTAGGTAATTTATTCATCATCTCCCGTGGTAACTTATTCCAGTCCCTCACCAACAAAAGAAAATTTTCCCACTCTCCTACGCATGAAATAGAGTGCCAGCTTGTGCCCTTCCATATATTTAGGTCCACCCCCAACATTGTAATTTTGGAGACTTTTTACAGATTCGAGACCCGTAGAGGCTATAAAGACTATCCCATGGCCGACTCAAGGCACCCCCCCCCCCCCCACCCAAAAAAAAAAAAAAAAAAAAAAAAAAATCCACTGAAGGCAAGCACTCTGAACCAAAATTCACTCAAGCCAAGCCCCTCCCCAAACCGAAATCCCTTCAAGCCCCCCCCCCCCAAACCAAATTCCTGGATCCGCCCTTGATGCTCTCCTCCTAATTCTTCGACCAATATTATTCCAGGCCTCATCACCAGCATAGACCTTGTACACTCTCTTCACCCGCCTCCTGTCTTCGAATGTCTCCCAATGCAGTTCCTTTATCACATCAGATACTGAGTGTGTTCTGCAGTAATTTCCTCAAACACATCTAGCTGGTCTCCTTTGCCCGTCCTCCAGCTTGAGTTTAAACACGTGTCGCTCGCTGTGCGTTTTACTTTCTCTGCAGCACGGCGCGTTTCTCCTCAGTCCCTTCAGTTGTGGACGTGCTCACCAGGAGGCAGCACGTGTCGGGATTCAACGAAAACCACTCCGCCATCCTGATCCTCGTTTCGAACCCCTCAGCTATCGCTGTAGGACGCTCTTAAGTTGTCCACCATCCCTGGGAAAGCTCGCGTAGATAATGTAAAGTGAGATACCGCTCCATGTAATGTAGTAGCAGATTTGGCGACCACGACATGCGCGGCCATTTGAACTGTCGGTAGGTCCTTTAGGGCCTACGAAATTATCATTTAGAGAGTGTGTATTTGGTGGTTCATTATTAAATTGTAGCCAAAGAAACTGCTCTATAGGTCTACTAATGCTTGAATTAAATCTGTCTATATTTTCACAGTTTGTGGATAGTCTTCTCAATTAAATGGTGGAGTTGCACATCAAAATGGAAGCCTGTGTACTGGTATCTGCAGAAAGTATTGTGCCGTTAAGTATAAAGTGGGACACAATTTCAGACTGGAAAATTGTGTTAGCGGGGACAAAGAGCAGGAAAGGGAAGTAGTGCGGTTAGGCATTACTCATTGGTAGACGTGTCCGTGACAGTTCGCTTAGTACTTCGCAGGCGAAATGAAATCACTACGTTTCTTTTGTTGCTGCGTTGACGTGTGCTGTTGGTGCTTGCTAAGGCAGTTATCAACCATAAGAAATCGGAATAAAATGATTTAGACTAATTTCTCCCAAAAGATATTTAGAACATGAGGGCTCCTCGAATTCTTAAATCTACGACGTGCTGACTGGCGTGTTTTAGATATTGTATGAGAAGTAACGTGGCACGAAATTGGTTTCAAAAACCGTATTTTTTGGTACCGTACCTTCTTTAAAGAACCTTTATCGAACCAGTCTGTCACAAGCTTCTCAGGCTTTTAACTTGTTATTGCTCACTATTTCAGTTCTTACTATCACAAACACAATTCTATTGGAAAATTTAGAAAAATATTTACAGAGGGTTTGATGGGATGCAGACAAACCGCCGATTTTGCAAATTTTTTGATTTTGTTATTATTATTCCAGGATACGCAGGAGTTTTACCAAATTTTATGTAATAGTCTTCCCGGGTTTGCAGACGGTTTATATCATAAACATACGTTTCTACAAAGTTTTCTGTTGTCTCCATCAGGTGTCTGCTATCAGTAGCGTTGTATATATTCTATTTCACGCCAGGTAAATCTCCATTCACATAATTTTCGTAGTTATTGATACGAATCTTTTTCCATAATTTACACTGGAATACCTAAAGATTACAGTAAACCTATACCGATCGTCCTGGAATTTTCGCTAAATAACTAACTTGACTATCTAGCAGATTTTTTTTTTACCAAAAATCATTTAATGGGGTAATGTCTCATACGTTTTTTTTTAAATAAAAATCAACAAATTACTAGCATCCGTTATATTTTGAGCTGGTTCTTTTTTTTCAATTTATGTATACAGTGACATAGAACTACAAAACTCGCTTTGTGTATGTGTGATGTATATTCCTTGAGCCCAACTAGGACCACGCTAAGCCTTTGTGCTCTTGGCAGCGAGTTTCATTTTGTGAAAGACATTTTTTGTTGTAGATCTCTCGCGAAGTTTGGTAGGCTATTTCTAGTGTGTGGTCCCTTTCCCGAAAAGCTTCTTTTTTTTTATCCATTTTTCATGATGATCATACCCAGCTACTTAAATTTTTCCATTCGATTGATGTCTCCGTATTTGGTTTGAAGTTTTGGTGGAGCATCTTTGATGCTAGTCATTACTTCCATTTCTTCAAAGGGTATCTGTAAACCGGTGTGATCAGCAACTTCTTTCAGCAAATCAATTTGGATCCCAGCAGTTCTTAAGTCATGTAATACGATAGCGATGTCGTCGATAGATGTTAGAGTGTCTATGGTATTCCTTTTAGATTTAGCTCCCATTCTCAATAGGCTGAAGTCGGTTTCCTATAATTTCGTTCGTCAGAACACAGTTAAAAAGTAGTTTGGACAGTTGTGACTTCAATAGAATGCGACAGACATCCTAAAAATTTAATTTTCGATTTTGTGTTTGTCAGTGTGGATATAATTATAGCCAATAGTTTTAGGTCAACTCCATATTCATTAAGGATGTTCAGTAGCACCTCCCGGTCTATCTAGTAGTAAGCTTTCTTAAAGTTCACAAACACTGACACATATTGGTTTCACCTGAGCGTATAGTATCTGGTGATCGTCTTGAGGTTTTTAATCTGTTGCGCTGTTGAGCGGATATGTTTTTTAAATACGTTTCAAAGTGATTTCGTCAATGCGTAGGCTATACGGCGAGAGTAACCATCTGCTGACCTCTGAATGCAATCTAGTTTTCTAGTTCCCCAGCAGCTGTGTTTATCGCTCTTGTTACTAGTACGGAAAACACAAGACGAACACACTAAAACCATCCTCGGTGTAGGCTGGAGAGGAGCTGGTATGTACCGTTATATTTACGTGCGCAGGAAGGCCGTAATGACTGGGGAAACCGCCGCAGTGGCGCCATTGACGGTGAAAGTGCGCACTCAGTGAAAGTGCATCACCAAGGCGCCTCACCACAACACACCAGCCCAAACGGATGTCACATTTATGTTCACTGCAGTAGTTTGAAAATAGAAGAATTTACTTATATTTGGAAGGGAGAAACGCCCTTGAGCTTGTTTTCAGGGATCCATCTTGACTGATCTAGAACCTAGAAGTCGGCTGTACAACCATCGCGTTTAGCCTTTTCTTAATTTGCAGTTTGACACTCACTTTCCTCGCAACTTATGTTCGTTCCACATTATCTCAATGAAGGTTACAACTCTAAAGGTAATATTTTTATTTTGTGTATACACTTGATTCTGTTGAACAATCTTCTCAATTCACTTTCATCAGTAATAAATACCTGTAGAGCTATGTATCATGTGAATAACTCGAAGGAAAGTCACGACATGCTGCGTTAGTATTTGACTGCAACTCCACGTGTTGTTCTCAGCGCTTGGCCGTTTATTTTCATCCTGCATCGTTGCTGTTTGAACGATTCTCCATTTCATCCTCTATCTGCTTCATGTATCATTATCTTCATCTTCTTGTACAGTCCTTGCAACATGTTTCATTCTAGTAACGTAGTTAATAAATGAACGTGCTTATCGGTACAGTCCGATTTCTTCTTTACGAACCTCGCGTGTAGTGTGGGTTTGATATCATTTCACTTTTTAACACTAAGTTTTGTAATTCGGCTGTTTGGTGTCGTATTTGTCCGTGCAGGTATTTTTTTAGTGGTCGCGTTGTTTGTGGTTGTTGTTGAGGTCAGCAGGCCCGCCTCAAGGCCAGCCGACTGGTTGAACCGGACCGGGTGGAGGTCGACTCAATGTCACGCCCTCCACACCACTACAGGCAACAAGCCAACTCTACGGACACCTAGCGTAATTCTCATTTGTTCTCCCCTCGCCACTAGATCCACTGCGCGCTTAAGAAAATTCCGAGCATTCGACGTGAAGAGATTATGCCACATGTTATAAACAATTACAAGGCTGTACAAAAAGGAGCAGATATTGCCTTTTTATTTCTCACCAACTAAGAAAAAGATGACAAATACTTTCCTCACCACACTGTATAGAGGAAGTTTCAAAGTTTTGCTGTATACATCCGGCTGCGCGACAAACATCAAACTATAGTCCATTCAGTCGTCCCTAGTTGTCTGTTTATGACGATGTGGCTATTTATTGAATCTAGGGAGCGTGCATAAACCACATAGCTCCATTTTGCCCTTCTGTGAACCCCCTCCCCCCACCGTGGCTTTTGCCCCCCCCCCCCCACCCACGTAATACGTAGCTTTTTTCCCTTTTGATTCCAGAAGACATTTTGTACTGTTTTCTCTTATCAGACTATTGTAAATTACATGTGGAGATAATTAACTGAGGAAAATAAATATTTATGAAAGGAAAACTACGTGGCCTGGCTCGGAACCCCCCCACGTAGCCCAGCGTAGCCTTCCAACCAATCCCTCCCCCCCCCCCCACCCACCCTGGACCGAGCCACGTAGTTTGTGCACGCTAGAAATCAACAGACTCACTTCTTGCTTACTGTAGCTCACAAAACTACTTCTCCAGCGCCGTTAGTGGCAGTCAATGGAACTAACAGTGCTGTGTTGCACGCATTTGTATCTTTTGTAGATTGTGAGAAATAATAATGCCAAATCTGCTCCTTTTTAATAATCCTATTTAGGCGTACTATCGCTAACGTTTGGCAGACATTCCCCTCAGCTATGTTGAAGTCTGAGATGATTTGATTCGTGTTTGCCCCGGACTTGTGTAGATTTCATTATAAGATGTCCGTGGTTCGGATTTCACGTTAAACCGTAGGTCCCTCGTACCCGGTAGGATTGCCGGGTTAGGTTAAGGTGGCTACGGCACCGGCGGAATGCGCAGCCAATTGAAACCCGTCTCCAGGTCTTTACGACCACGCGGAATTATTATCATCATTATTATAAAATTTGTAAGAGTATATCATAATCCATGGTGAGAGGAGGGAGGGGGGGGAGCAAATAGTGGGGTTAAAGACTACTTGCTTTCTCCACGGGCGCTAATGACCCCGACGTCGACGCGCCCTAAAACACCAACAACAACAACAACAACAACAACAAGCTTTCTCCACGGTCACAGTGCTCAGTACCAAGTGACCATCGCATGTGTCGGAGTCGCCTTGTCGTAATGTTGTGACTGGACAGGATTTCAGAGGAGTCCTGCTTTGTTCAGGTCAGATTCCACTTTGAATTGTTCGTTTCGTTCAGCCGTTAGGGAACGTCCATAAATTACGTAGCTCTGTCTGGGGGGAGGGGGCGGAAGGGTTGGCCGGAAGGCTACGCTGCGCTACGTGAGGGAGGGGGGGGGGGTGCAGGAGTCCCGCAGCTTTCCATTCATATAATTTGTCACAGTTAAAATGAGGTACAGAATACACAACAGCATGTGAATATTTATTTCCTTCATTTAATTATCTCCGTATGTAATTTGCAATAGTCTGACAAGAGAAAATCGTACAAAATGTCTTCTGGAATCAAAAGGGAAAATTGAACGTAAAGAACATAAGAAAGCATAATTAGAATAAGATGACCACGCAGCGATTATAGTTGTAGATAAGCATCAAATCTAGTACAGCAAAGAAAAAAGATAAAACATACATAAGAGACCATAATGTAACGTCAGCCATATAAATAATGAAATTATCAAACTAAAAATTCCGGTAACGGTGTTCCGGATAATGCCCAAGTGTTATTTTAATAAACTTCATTCCTTCCGTAACGCTGAAAGAGTGCTCACTTCACACAGTTTTTGATTGGTTAGTCATATAATAAAACACAAATGAAGAGCCAACAGAAAGAACGTTTTATCACATTCTTACAAAAAATTCTGTTTGAATTAAGGATTTGATTTTTTTTTTTTTTTTTTTTTTTTTTTTGCTGTTGTCAGTAATTCAACTGGTTTGATGCAATCCTCCATCCCTTCCTATCCTGTGCTAACTTCTTCATTTCTACATACCCCTTACAGCCCACGTCCTCAATTATCTGCTTCATATATTCTAACCTCTGTCTTCCTCTACAATTCTTACCTTCGACTGTTCCCTCCACTAACAAATTAACCAATCCAGCATGTCTCAAAATATGACCTACCAGCCTGTCTCTTCTTTCCGTAAGCTTCTTCCATAAACTTCTCTTCTCACCCATCATTTCCAAAACTCTTTCATTTCTTACTTTGTCTGTCCACCTAATTTTCAGCATTCTTCTGTAGCACCACATTTCAAATGCTTCAAGTTTCTTTTTTTCCGGTATTCCTAAAGTCCATGTTTCGCTACCATAAAGTGCTGTGCTCCACACAAAGAGTTTTAAGAAGTTCTTTCTAATTCCTAGATCAATGTTTGAAGGCTCTTTTTGCCAGTGCTATTCTGCTTTTAACATCATTCCTGCTTCGGCCATCAGTTGTAATTATACTTCCCAAGTAACAGAATTCTCTTACTTCTTCTATTGCATCCGAACCTATTTTTATATTTAATCCACTAGTATTGGTATCATTTCTGCTACATTTCATCACCTTTGTCTTACTTTGATTTATATTCAGTCCAAAATCTTTCTTCAGAATTTTTTTCATGCCATTAACGAGAAATTTTCGATTTAATAGCCGTTAAAACTGTTATAGCATACAGTATAGCATTAATAGTTATCAGAATCTACATGTGCAGTGTTATTAACTCTGTGTGCGACTGTTTGTTGCAGAGCCACGGCGGCATGAGCAGCGGCTCGTCCACCAGCTCGGACTCGGGCAGCAGCATCAGCAGCACCAGCGGGGGCAGCCTGGGGGCGGTGAGCCGCGGCATCCTGCCCGCCCCCGTCAAGGTGGTGGTGTCTCGGCGAGGCTCCAACCCTCTGTCCGAGCAGCCACTGCACCGCAAGCTGGACCGCTCCCAGTCGGAGCCTGCCGCCCCCAGCGTGAACACCTCGCGCTACAAGACGGAGCTGTGCCGCCCCTTCGAGGAGTCTGGCGAGTGCAAGTACGGCGACAAGTGTCAGTTCGCCCACGGCGTGCGCGAGCTGCGCTCACTGGCTCGCCACCCCAAGTACAAGACGGAGCTCTGCCGCACCTTCCACACCATCGGCTTCTGCCCGTACGGGCCGCGCTGCCACTTCATACACAACGCCGACGAGGCGCGGCCCAAGGCGGTGTCGCCGCCCCCCGTCGTCAAGCTGCCGCCCCCCGCGCCCGCCTCCGCGCCGCCCGTCACCGCCGACGTCTTCGGCTTCTCCTTCCCCTCGCCGCTCGTCACGCCCTCACCGCCGCCCTCGCCCCCGGCCGCCGCCCCCAGCGTGTCCTTCCCGCCCCCGCCCTCCCCCGAGGCCCGCCTGCCAGTCTTCAACAGGCTGGTCGGCTTGCCCGAGCTGCTCGCCTGAACACCCTGTCCTCACAGCCACTCCTAACAGGTCTTCACTTGATCCCTATCCACTACATTCTTCCAGATTCACCAACAATAGTCCCTTTTTCCTGTGCATTCCTCCGGTTTCACCAACACTGTAAGGCCAGTATGCAGCAAGTGTCTGGGCCGGCCGGTCTGGGCAGAGCTACTGTGCGGGCGAAGTTCTGCCGCCAGACCCTCAGTCGGTGACGAGTTTTTCCAGTTCCTGCCACTGCACGCTAGTGTCCCGCCGGCCGGCCCCGCCTTGCTAAACTGTCTTCTAATCTCTCCGATCTCAGACGATGGAGTGGCGGCGAGGATTTGGGTATCTCCCCCCCCTGCTGTACATTTCCCTTCTGCCTCACTCGACTGTAAAACTGTGTGCGGCTGTTTTTGTCCTCTCAATAGCAGTCAAAATTACTGGAATATTACCTATTCCTGGTACCATTTTACCATTGTTTGGGGTAGGGCAATGCTTAAAGTCGAAACACACTGCACACAATATTATGTGTATATTTTCATTAATATATATTTTTTTAAACTGGACTATGAGTACAGCATCAACTTTTTGTGTAGCACGTAGAGATAAGCAGTAGAACAGGTTTTTCCCCCTATTGTGTGTTAACGAAGTTACACAATTATGGCTGTAGCATTTGCTCACAGATAAGACACGGTACTTCGTAAGTAGGAATCTGCATTCGCAGTTTGCACAGTTTTGTGCACGTAAAATCTAAAAAGTCACCCAAAATACAAATAAACCATTCCACCAGCTATTTATCAGTTTAATTATGCCAGGATTTGAGCCGAGCTATTTTGGTCTTGACTAATATGTATGGTTTCTTTGCCAACATGTCAAATTGAAATCAAAATATTGAAATGCACGACTGTTTAAAATATTTAATAAGTACTCAACATTCCTAATATAAATATAAAAAAGGTTTTGTGCTCCTGATCTAACTTTTGGCACCAGCAATCTTGATCTTTGTAATATTTTTGAGTTTTGTTTTTTATCTAGTTTGACAGACTGGGGCCAGAAGGAACCACCAGTTGCACAAGACTTGATAACCAGACTTTGTACATAGGCCTGCTGTCTTTCTGAACTAAATTTGAGGAGAAAGAGATTTTTATAATTATTATTATTACGAATATATATTATATCATGTACACATATATACACAAAGTGGGGTGCCACACTATTTAATTTATATACATTAAATTATATTTGAAAGCTATTTTGTGATTGATAACCATTTTTTCTTTTGTTTATTATTTTCTCTGTGTAATGCCTTAGAGGATAAGTATTTACATATGCTGCTGCAATTATGTTATTTCTTTTTCTAATGTCAACTTTTTGCTGTTGTGGCATACAAAATTAAATCCATTATTTTTAAATAGACTTTGCTATTATTCAAATAAATAGCTGAATTTAGTAGTGAGAATTTGTGCATTGATCTGTAATCAGAAATTTAACCTTATTGTAATTACAGTTCGAATTTTGATTTAATATGTATTTGCTTAACCTCCCGGTAGTTGCTCCCGGCAAAGATTTCCCTCCTTTTGCCCGGATTCTGCTTTCAGTCATTTCCAAACTTGTGTTGTTTTATTTATTTTATTGTGTACAGCTAACGTATTGTTCATTCCATTTTTAAAATGTCAAAATGGGCATGATAACATTATTTAAAACATATTTATTTCATACCGACATTGTGTACTTCGTTTTTTTTATAATTGTTGAGTTGGTATAATTTTATTAATAATCAAGAAGGTTTTTGTACACACGATGTTGAGAAAGTCTGATTAAATAAATTCCGTACAAATATAAACAAGTACTGACTTATTTATTTATTATTTTTTTAAGGGAGTGAAGGTTGCACTTGTTGCTCTTGAATGAATTAAAATAGCAGCTAATTTTCTTTGCCACTACCAGCTAATGCTATAAGCATCAAAGATGAAAACGCACTCCTTTTCTTCAGGAAATCACTAGTTTTTGTAATTTTTTTAATAAAAGGGGCTGGGGGGTATTTTATTTTTTTGTTCTTGTATTTGCAGAACTTATATTTATGTAACTTATTATTTATATGATTGAAATGTATTTATAAGATGATTAAGTCATTTTTAAATAACCGTAATGAAAAGCTTTGATATGTCAACAATACCTTAATATGATTTTTCTTGCATACAAATTAAATGTTTGATTTCTTTAGCTTGGTGTTATTTCAGATGTCTTTTGCACTGATAATCTTTACTTTATTTATAGTTTTGAAGTATTATTTATTAGTCCATTCAAGTAACGAAATTCCAGTTTTTTTTCCAAACCTATTATGTTAATGGCATATAATACCTAGATTGTGTCATATCTGTATATTATTTCTGCCCAAGCTGATGTATTCACAAATTGCTTGTATTGTATCATATTGTAGACTTGAGAGAATGTGTGCAGTGAAAGATTTATTTAAGAGGTTGAATACATAATTTTGTAGCATTTTCAGAAAAAGTTTCGTGTTTTCATTTCGAACAATTTCCCGTTTTCCTACATCCATATTTTCTATCATTTCTTGAAATTATGACAACTAAAATAAAATATTGCACAAAGAACACATGTGATGTGGAAAAAATGAGCTTTTGATTAACATTTAAATGCAGAGACAGAATAAAAAATGAAGCATTTAGGATTTAGTACTACAGAAGGAAGCTTAAATTCAAATGGACAGATAAGATACGAAGTGAACATATTCTGGAAATGGGAAAGCATGTTAGTGGAAGAAGGAAGAGAGAGGGTGATGGGTCACATCTTAAAACTTTTGATATTGTCTAATTCACACACTGAGGAAACAGTCGATGAAAAGAAATGTAGAGAAAGACAAAGATAAACTTAGGCGAAGGAGACAACTGTGGACGTGGGAGAATACATAAAACCAGGGAATAGGCTGAAGAGAGGGTGGAAATAAACCATTGCTTATCACAAATTAAAGCTTTTCACATAGTTTATATATTCTATACACAAGGAGGGGGGGGGGGGGGGGAATGTATTCTTGACATCGTCGTGGTTAAGCTGCACTGTCCTGCTATCTCATGTGGTAAGTTATGGTTTCTTCCCCAGCATTTATTTAACTTGGTGGCTTGTACATATGCGCATTTAGGAAAACTATTGTGACATACAGCATATGTCTGAAGTCAAAGTTGTTGCTTACTGCTAATATTTCCACAGATAAATAAGTACAGAATAAACATCTTGATAGCCGTCTTGTTAATTTCTGACTGAGGAAAATCTTTTTTTTTTTTAATTTAAACTGAATTTTGTGATTTGTAAAGGAACTGTTTAATGTGGTAAACAAGACTAAAACTCTAGACTACATTTTGAAAAGTGACTTCCAATGTTCTGAATAAATATGAGCGGAGAGAGAAACTATCGGCCACCACAGAAGGCAAAAAGGCAAACTTACACTAAAAACAGCTAAACAGATCTAAAATCTTCGCACTTTCTCTATGTAAATCAAACATGGGGGAATATAGATGCCTGGTGGTTATGTGGTAGTAACACAGTAAACAAAAACATAGAACTGTGAAGTAGAATCTTTCACTATTATTGAAATGCTTGCCAACATAAACTTCTTATTGCATTAAAACTGTTAGTTAAATATTAATATTGTCACCAGTATAGATTTGCAAAATTAGTTCTGATCAGGAGCAATAGGATTAGTCTATGAATGCGCACTATTTTGTTCCGTTCAAAATAACTCCCAAATTTTGATAAATCCAAGCAATATCTAGACCAGATAACAGCGACAAGTATGGTGAACATGCAATCAAATCTATTTGACGTATTCTGATAAAAAAAAAAAGGAACACTGTGATGGACGTAAAGGAGTGATTCACAGATTGAGATTGGTTTTATATCTACAGCACTGACACACATCAAGGTTTAGCTTTTGAGGTTCTCATGAAATCGACTCTGTGAAAAAATGATTTACATACATCGTGACAAATTTTTAAATTACAGTTTTATAAAAAGTCTGTTAACCTTATTCACAACCACTGTGTGCCAAAGTGACTAGGAAAGATCCAATTGCCAAACAGTACTTGTCCTTCCTTGTCCGTATCATCTTGAATGTAATAAATTATACAAGCTCAAAATACGGGAAGGAGTCCTGAAAAATCTCATTTAAAGGGAAGGAGGGACGATCAAAATCTGGCGTCAACTTTAAAGAGCAATAGAGATTTAAAAAAAAAAAAAATCGAAATTAAGAGGTCAGTCTCGGGGATGGATTAAATTTAATTTAAAAAAAAAAACCTCGCGCAATTAATGGATGTCCTCTAAAACTTCTAATTGAGATGCACTTCACTAGTGTGTTCTGAATCCATGTTGCTGACTTTACAATCTACTTCTTTTTCTCACCTATTATCCCGTACAACACTGCGTCAACTTGTCCTCCAGTGAAGTCTAATGGGTCCATAGTTCTAAACCCTGATAGTCTCCCTTACCTTCTACTATGGCACAGTACCAGCAAGACTCCACGTATCTTCTATATGCAAGCAAAATAATTATTTGCAGTTAATTTCTGTAAAATTGAGATGATAGAAAGCAAGTTTACCAGTTTAACGTAGTAATATTAATTCTGGGAATATATTTTATGACCGCTTGCCACAATATTTACGAAAGTCACAGGCGGTAGTTATCTGAAAGTTTCCATATGGCTTAACTGCCTGTAGCACAACCAAAGGTTTAGCTTACGATAGCAGTGAGATACTCCCGCCAAAGTATTTGGTTTGGAGTGATAAGTGATTCTTTACCAGGTTAACCATACTCGTTAGTTCTGTTTGTTATTCGATCCTTAGATTAACATGTTGCATCATTTGTAAGGACTATCAACTGTATTGCATAGTCCTCAGGAGTACAAAGCCGCTAGGTAGATTTTCAACGAGGCATTAATGTGTCCAGGCCCTTTCCTGCCTAATGTTCCCCAACGTAATAATGGAGTGGTGTCATTTCCTGACAGATAAAATCCGTCTGTAGTTCATAAGGTATTGATTACATTCGCAGGATCAGGATGCCTCAAGCACAGAAGACATCGCAAGAAAGAAGAGGATTAGAGCAGCTTACAAAATCTCCCGAAGGTCAGTAAATTCCCACGCTTAAGTCCGCTCATGGGAAATGACAATATAGGTATGGCACTCGGGGTAGAAGCGGACCCATTACCCATTTTACCTCGTGTCGCTTCTCAGGGAGCGTCCATAAACTACGTGGATTGTTCTAGGAGGGGTTGGCTGGAAAACTACGTGAGAAAAGGGGTGTGTGTTTCCGAGCCAAGCCACGAAGCTTTTCATTGATATTATTTCAGTTAAAATAACGTACAGAACACACAACAGTATGTGAATATTTATTTGCGTCATTTAATTATCTTCGTATTTAATTTACGGTAGTCAAGACAAGAGAAAACGGTACAAAATGTCTTGTGGAATCGACAGGGAAGACAGCTACGTGCCATGTGGAAGGGGGGGGGGGGGGTTTCACGGGAGCCAGAATGGAGCTATGTAGTTTATGGACGGGGGGATCCGCCGAAACCTCGCCGAGGGGGAGTTGGGGGGGGGGGGGTCAACTGAAATCTCAAGTGAGGTTTTGAAATTCTTGTAGGGGGTTATAGCTGCCCTTGGAAGGATGAGACCTAAAAAAAAAGTATCAAAAAGTTACGAGGTCGATTAGTAGGGGTGGGAGGGTCAACGTCAAAAATCGCACATTTTAGGTGGGGGGGGGGGGGTTTCGGACGAGATTTCACGAAGTCTCACAAGAGGGGGGGGGAGTCCGGATTGCCGGAAAAACACCTCACGTAATTAATGGACGGAGTAGAGGTGGCTCCATCAGCAATTTTTGTGTGCCTTCACAGATACCGAGGCTGATGTGACAATATTGCTCGTAATTCTCCTGATCAGCGTTACCTGTCGTACTCGCGTGGTATTACAGACAATAGCATCAATATGTAGTATGGGTGTCAAATACAGAAGTGGATAGGGTGAAAAGAAGGGCAGTTATAAATTACCGCAGAACACGATCAGTAACTGATATGATAAAGGATCTGGATTGGAAGTCATACGAGGAGAGAAGGATAGTGAAGAGTACTGGAGGGTACAAGGTGTATATTGATGATGAGACCTGGGTGGATATTGGTATGATTAGTACGTGGTAGTGAAGAGATGGCACTGGATTTCAGGCATAGGGAATGGGAAAATTTTCTTTTGAAGATAAGAGAGTTAGGGATTGGGATAAGTTATGAAGGGAAATAATTATCAGACTGCCGGGAATACTGAACGAATTTAAAATTCATAAAGGAAAGAAGTAATAGATTTGTGTTATCGCAATTATTGAATTTTCAAAATAAAAAAAGGAAAATGATGAAATAGGAAACCAAGTATTTAGGAAAATTTACACGGGGACATGTATTATTTCATTTAACTTAGATGGAGCACATCACCTAGAAATGGAACAAAAGATTGAATTCTAGTAAAAACATTAGCTTAGGAATATATTTTCAGCTTTCATTAATAAAATTATTTTTTCGTAAATAACAAATGCCGAAAGTGTAGATGTGAATAATATTAGTAAAAAATTGCTAAGTCATTCGCTAATTTGTAATACTGTATACAGACTGAGCCAAAAAGGACTTTACAACTTTTGAAATTTATTGAGATAACTTACAGAATCGGTAGGTACACACTTTGACAGTAAATTTATTGTGAAAGTGTGTACGTCATTTTGTAGCAAACATCCTCAACTTTCACATAAAAGTGTCACTTAGGTTCGATGTGTCTACCATTTCTCATGCGGCAAACATCCCACCGGTAATCAATTTCTCCCCACACTCGTTGCAGCAAATATATGAAACTAAACACAGTAGGAAAAAGTACATAGAAACACAAAAACGAAAGATCGGTTGCGTTGACAAATTTAAATATCTGGGAGAATGAATGCAATCAAATTGACTAAATAAAGCAACCACCAAAGGTATTGAGGAAGACTGAATTGACTCATAAAATCACGCAAAATTGATACAACAAAAATATTGATATAATTCCTGGCAAATTCCTGATAACTGCGATGGAAGATAAAATTCAATTGCAAATGTATCAGAGATAAAAATCATAATGTGAGGCAGCGATATAAAAAAAAAATTATAACGTGACATTCGCTTAATTTGTGTGTTGCTTTTTTATTATTATTTACGCCGAAATTCATGTAAGGAGAAGAGCATCCGATTATTACGCTGTTTTTATTATTTGTAGCCGTTACAAGAACCAAGTTACAAATTAAATTAAGATATTTCCTTTTGGCAGAAGATAAGAAACGGAGAAGATTATTAAAACTCTGAGAAAGTTTACACGAAAATAAATAACTGAATTTGACCTAATTTTTAACAATATATTGTTAAAAAGGGAGTGTATTCTGAGATGCGACCTAAAAGTCAGTTGCCTATTGTGCAGGGGCGCAGCTACTATGGGACTAGGCAGTGCAGTGCACCGGGGCCCCTACGCTCAGGGGGCCCCTAAGTGCAGTTCAGAGGCCCACGAGCCTTCATGGGAAGAAGCCCCTCTCTAAGGGCCCTCTCACTGCTCAGGGGGGCCCCTAAGCACAACTCAAGGGCTCCATCCTAAGCTCGGGGGTCCCTTACTAGCAACACAAAGCAAAAAAAAAAAAAGGTCGCCCATCTGGCCTGAGGGCCCAAAATAAATTTTTTGCACCGGGGCCCTTGTTGTCCTAGCTACGCCACTGCTGTTGTGTAAATAATTATACAAAAATATGAAGGGAAGATATATATAAAAAAATTAATGTTACGTTCGTTTAAATCTACATGTTGCTATCTGTTTATTTACAACGATCAAAACAGTACATTCATGTAAGTATCTGTTCTCTATAGCAGTTACTAGAACCAACATATATTATAGGAGATAAGAAACAGAGAAGTTTATTTAATAGTCAGAGAAACTTTACAAGAAATGTAGGTAGGCCTAAATAGGAAATATATCAATAAAATAAATCATCGTTATATGATTTTGAAATTCCTTAGAAAGTTTTTCTCAACAATAAAAATATCCATATTTTTTAGCGGGTTTTGTGGAAGTAATTGCAATAGGGCAGAGATAAAAGAATATTATTACGCAAGGAAGAAATGCGTTTTTATTTTCTCGCTGCGAGTCAAAGGTACTTTCTTATCGGAACTAAGGTGGTTATCAGTAAGCACTTTAAAAATTTGTCACTACCCACGCATCTTGCCCGTGTAAGGGACCATACATAAACTACGTCACACGAATTTAGTGAATTTTTTGGAGGCGCCCCCCCCCCTCCCTCCTGTGACCCCCCTGGTGTGACCTCACATATTTAGCAATTTTAAATTTAGAAATTATTAAATTAAAACAGCACTTCCAAAATCGTTTACATATTTCTATTTAAAATAGTTTTTTCATAAAATCATAAATAAATCGAACATTTTAGAAAATTGACAAAATATAACAAATCGAACGAATGATACAAAATTTAATCATCTTGTGTCTATGGACTTTTTGAACCCATTCTTGTATATTATTTATGACTGGCATAGCAGTCACTTAACTATCCATTTGGATAATGTTAAGAACGTTCGAGATGTCGACATCTTCTTCACCCAACCATGTAGCATCGTCATCGTTAATCAAACAAACAACTTCCCTGTCACGTCACGTTTAGCTGCAATTCCTTCTCTTCGTGGTGGGCAAAACCTCTTGTTGCTGCTTGTGTTGGTTAGTGTCTCTATATGATGGAAGATGTAGACTACAGATGCCACACTATCGATTAAATAAGTACGCGGAAGTCAAATTTGGCCAAAGCCTCAGAGGGTATTGTCCTTTCGGCGTATGACAAAGGCGGCCAAGCCACTTAGCTTTTCATTGACAGTTAAAATGAGATATAGAACATACAACAGCGTGTAAATATTTATTTTCGTCGTTTAATTGTCTCCGCATGTAATTTACGATAGTCTGACAAGAGAAAACAGTACAAAAGGTCTTCTGGAATTAATAGGAAAAAAAGTGGGGAGTTTCACAGGAGGCTAAAGTGGAGCTACGTAGTTTATGGACGCTCTCCAAACAATGGTACAAATTATACATGTGACGTCACGAAGCTTATGATTTCCCCCTTATAACACTTTGGCCAGTGGGTTAGCTGGGTCAACAAGGGCCCCGGAGCAAAAAATTAATTTGGGTCCTCAGGCCAGATGGGCGACCTTTTTTTTGCTTTGTGTTGCTGGTAAGGGGCCCCTGAGCTGAGGATGGGGTCCTTGAGTTGTGCTTAGGGACCCACTGAGCAGTGGTTGGGGGCCCCCCTGAGCAGTGAAAGGGCCCTTAGTGAGGACTTCCTGTGTCTCAGGAACCCCCCTTAGACGAAAAAGAAAAAGTCGCCAGTTTGCCATGAAGAGTCGTGGGCCTCTGAACTGCGCTTGGGGCCCCCCTGAGGTACGCTTGGGGGCCCCCTGAGCGTAGGGGCCCCGGTGCACTGCACCGCCTAGCCCCATAGTAGCTACGTCCCTGACTTTGGCTCCTAATGACCTTTGCTCTGGTAGTACATATGCCTCCGTATAAACGGGTATTGCACGGGATGCATATTGGTCTGTCTATACTTCTCGACATTTCACATGGAGGTAAACCATATACTCAGCTGTATTTTGTTGTGGCATTCCGGCACGAAGTCGATAGTGCTACTTGAATCGTAGAGAACGTTTTCTAGCCAGGATGTTGGCTGGTGTGCATATCGATAACACCATTCTTTCGAGATAGCAAAGTGTTTAGACAGTCATCAAATGACATCCGGCCCAGTTAAACTCTAATTGTAAGATTTTTATTTTTTTTTTGCTTTCGGCAACTAAGCCATGTGTTTATGATATCTCTTCAAGTGAATTAGTTTCTCCAGTACGTTTTTGATTCCTAAATATGGACACCACAGGACGGACAGGACATTCACACAGACACACAACACTTAACATCCATGCCCGTGGCCGGATTCGAACCGGCGGCCTTCGGCACGCGGAGCTAGCACTCTAGCCCCTACGCTACCGATGCCGGCTGTAAAATAGTTCTTTTTGACACTGGAGCAGTTCCACCAATAGCATGAATGAAAATATATCTCTCAAAATTATTTGCAGTGCTAAAATGTTGATTATTGTATTTATTCAAATAGTGGATACTTTCCAACCGCATTAGATTTTGTTATCACAGACATTCAGATACTAAATTTGAGTGTGACCCAACATTCTAATTTGGACGGCTGATGAAAGAGGTCTTGCGAAATGCCAGGTTTACGCAAACAATACACGATAAGGAAACTGGAATCTTTATAGCTCCGTGATAGCTAAGAGATATGTAACAGATAAAAGAAAGTACTTGCATGTATACACAGATACAATATTAAGACCATTGCACAGATACGTTCGTAAACAGAAAATCATCTCATGCAGTTATTTCTAAATTAAAGTGCTAGATAAATTTACACTTTAAAGTAGCTAATCGTAGAAATGGGAAAGTGTAGCGTTTGAAACGATTGGTACAACTGGAGATTTAGTTTCCGGAGTTTAGAGCATTTCTATGTTCCTTCAAAAGGCTATGTCCAAATTTCCTTTCGCCTCTAATGACCTTAACGTCGACGAGGCCAAAACAAACAAAAAAAATCTGTCTTCAATATCCACTGGTCTGTCATTATTACGTCCACTACTGTTGCTCCAAGCGAATTTATCTCTCTTTTCTTCTTATACCAGGAATAACCAGTGCTCAAACTAGCTATTCCTTTCACTTGTTTCCGCCATTACATCGATTTCCCTATCGTAATTTTCTAGTTTTTCAACTTGTTTTATATTCCTGCTGACCTGAGTATTTGATCCAGGTTATGGGATACTTCATGATATGAACAGTAAATGAGGATCCTGAGGATAGTAGAAATGTGAGGTCGAAACTTTGGTCACATGAAAAAATGAAGAGGATGATTGAAGAAGGAGTGACAAGGAAAAGTGGATTATCCAAAGAGCCTCGAGCACAAAACAAGGTTGGTTGCAATGTGTAAAATAGAAGGGTGCATTGAATGTATGGTAGGACAAAGAATCAAAGACCTATGCCACAGACTGATCCCGCAAAATGGCTTCAATCTGTTTAGGAGGATGATAATTACCATAAAATAGTGCAGTAGTTACACTATACTGTACCATTGATTCAACGTTCATAGTGTGCCAAAAAGTATATTCTTAGCTTTGTTTCTTCTAGTCTTATTGGCTTGTAAAATGCAAAAGCCTTCTAGAAACCTATATACGAGTGGGTAGGCTACCCAAAAAAGGATCTATTTTTTAAAAGCTATATTTTTCAATTTTTTATAAAACAACCTTATCCCCTTCAAAATACTCTACATTATAACTAATACATTTGTCCCATCGGTGCTTCCACTGTTCGAAACATTTTCTGTAGTTATCGTTAGAAATGGCTGACAGCTCCTCCCTCTTTTTTTTTTTTTTTTTGACCTCTTCAATGTTATCAAAAGGGTGTCCTTTCATGCCCCTTTTCATGTGTGGAAATAAGAAAAAGTCGCACGGAGCCAGGTCAGGCGAGTAAGGTGCGTGGGGCAGCGGAACCATGCCATTTATACTGCCTAACAGAGACAGCTGTGTGTGCAGGTGCATTGTCGTGGCGGAAGAACCAATCTCCTGTCTGCCAAAAATCGGGTCTTTTTTGACGAAGAGTGTTGTGAAATTTTATTAAAACTTCAAAATAAAATATTTGATTGACGGTCTGATGTGGGGGAACAAACCCTGAATGAACTATGCCCTTGGCATCAAAAAAGCAAATGAGCATTGCTTTGATGTTTGATTTGACGATATTTTTTTGGACGGGGTGACAATGACGTCTTCCATTGGCTTGACAGTTGCTTTGTTTCTGGGTCGTAACCATACCACCATGACTCATCACCAGTACTGACATTTGACAGAAAATCTAGATCAATTTCAAGCTGTTGTTTCAAAGCACGACATGTTTCAACTCGACGTTCTTTTTGATTGTCAGTTAGAGTCAGAGGAACTAACTTGGCAGCAACCCTTATTTTTCCTAAACCTTCGGTTAAAATTCGCTCAACTGAGCTCCAAGATAACCCACTAATCTCTGACGGTTGATGAATTGTCTGTCGACGGTCTGAGAGCACAAGCTCTCTAATTTTTTCAACATTTTCGTAGATTCGTCCAGAACGTTTTTTTCTCATCAACCGACAAGTCGCCATTTTTAAACCGAGCGAACCATTCGTACACTTGAGTTTTTCCCATAGCTTCATCTTTGGAAGCTATTTTCAATATTAAAACAGTTTCAGCAGCATTTCTACTGACTAGAAAACAAAATTTCACAGCTGCACGTTGTTCACTTTAACTTGCAATCATCAGAAACGAAACAATAACAGGACAGCGACAGCAAAAACAATCACTGCAGATTAACAGAACAGGCCAGGTCGACAACACAGGCGGCACTGAACTGACAATGTGATGCACTATAAAGTATAAACGCCTAGCGGCAGAAACACTTACTACACAAGCTCCGTTCCGGTTATTTTTAGGTACCCCTCGTATATACTGAATTACGTCCAATATTTTGATTTATTGATTGCCACGCGACACAGTCTTAAGATACGCCGAGTTGCAATGTTCATTCTTCCAACGTTCAACAAATTCCTGTGTTGTGTAATTCAAGAACCTATACAGAAGGAAAGGATGTAGAAGTTACTAAGTACAAAATTACAAAGGTTAATGTTTTACCCATGAGTTCTTTCAGGTTGACCAGATAAACTATCGGTGTTTTTTTCCCGTCGAGTTGTTGGCTATTTTATAAATAAAAAATCACTTAAAGAAGTTTGAGAGCATAAGCAATACAGAATTTTCACAGCGTCAATTACAATTATCTAATCTTTTCAACAACATAGCTGTTATCATTCTGCGTCATATAGATAGTACTCGACGAGGTAGTATTAACTTTGTTCCTTCGTCTGCATAAGCTTGCATGTGGGTGAGATGCACCAATTTCAAACGTTCTCTGAAAACCTTAGGAAAGTTAGATTTTCTGGTCCGGGAGGCAATGCTGGGATGACGTGTTTTCAATATCTTAATCTGACTGGCATAAAGTTGAGGGGAAAGGGAATCAGTACGCTGCGATTTACAGGCGATATTGTGCTATTCGTTCTTGAGAAAATAACTTAATACGGTAGACAAAAAGTTTAGGATAATTTCGTGCAAATACCATCAAAAGCACGATGAACGCAAATTCAGAAAAACAGAAATGATAACAACATTAGATTAAGTACGATAATACCAACAGATGTGGTAGAAATTAAGAGATTAGCATTGCATGAGGAGATAAAAAGTTCATCTTCACACTCCCGAACAAAGAGTCCAAGCTAAGAAATGCCTAACCTGTTTATAGCATAGACAGTATGTTACAAAAACAGCGCAAGATTTGAATTACTATGTATAAAATGTGGTTTTTTGTGCCAAAGTATTGAAGTATGGAAGCCCGTCATAAATGAGGGGCGTAAGGAATATTCCCGCTGTTTATTTCTCTGCGGTGACATGAGGATAATTGTGCTCTGGCTGCCAGGAGATCCAGTAGGATTGTCTGGCAGGCCGACTGTGTAGACCTGGAGTCCCCAAAACTATTTACCCCGTCGACCCCTTGATACTATATTTTCCTTCTTATCGATCCCCACAAGTATTTAATAAAAACATAAAATCATATTTGGCATTTCTGATGCTAAGCAATAAGAGGTCTGCATAACAACTCAACGAAATAATTTACAAAATCCACCCAATAAAATTAACAGAAAAACGTGGTACTTTCCACTATTATTATAATCTCAAAAAATAGGAACAAAACCATGGATAGATGGAATAAATTTCTAATAAAGACCAGTCAAAAAGAGAAGATGGTTGTTGTACTGTTTTAACTTGTCACATAGCGACGAATCCACCTTCCTAAGGAACTCTTCAACTCTCAATACTGTAACTATCACCTCTTGACAACCACCTTACCTCAGTGAGCAAAAGTAATTTGTTGAAAGTTTCATCATTTACTTCACATGACTTCTATTCCTATTCCTATTCCTATTCTGATTCCTATTTTTTCCTGTACAGTTTAATTGATCCTCTTTAGTCTTAATCGACCCCCTTTCGACCCTCCCCCCCTGTATTAATCGACCCCGGGAGATCTCTTATCGACTCCAAGGTTCGGTATCGACCACTTTGGGGACCCCTGATGTAGATTATTTAGCCGTGCAAGCACGTTGCCCAGTCATCTCGTACTTAGTCTCAGTAAAGGCGCATTCCCACGATCCCTTGTAGGCGAGGCGAGACGGCACGGGACCTCATTAGCCGAAGTGTAGGGACGACCGCGGGCCGCAGGTTAGTCCTAGCTTACCTTGCCGCTACCTCCCCACCACGTTGCCTAGTGTCGTTTGGCACAGAGCACTTTACAGCAACAGAAGGGGTGCGCACCGCTGCTGCAAACAGATGGCAACAGCGCACCGCCACACACGCCAGTGATGTTTACCGACTCAGAGTGGGTAGCTGCGTCTCGTCTCCGCTAGCAGAGGCGGCCCTGTTCCCATGGCGTCCCGTCCCGTCTTGCCTCCGTTTACAAGGGATCGTGGAAATGCGCCTTAAGGCGGAAACTAGTGTCTTCCATCTGAAGAATCGGGCGGCGAATCTCTCGCTTGATGTTATTCTTGATGGCACTCTCCTCCGACACATCCCCTTCCCCAAGTATTTGGGCGTCGTAATGGATCGCACCTTGTCGTACAACAAACATCTAAACAACCTTGCAGGAAAACTAAGAAACAGAAATAATATTCTGCAGAAGTTAACTGTCTCCTCCTGGGAAGCATCCGCCTCAACACTTCTCACCTCAGCACTGAGCCTAGTGTATTCTGTAGCTGAGTTACTGCTCATCTGTCTGGATGAATAGCACCCACGCCAAAAAGATCGATACAGTTTTGAACCAGACGATGCGGATAGTTAGCGGATGCATCAAGACCACTCCACTGTACTGGCTACCAGTTTTGTGTAACATCGAACTGCCTACAATAAGACGACGCCATCTCCTAATTGCCCAATATAATAAGATCTGTCATAACTTGGATCTGCCCATCCACGACGACATGGACAATCAGTTTCAGAGACTTAAATCAAGAAGTCCAAGCCTAGCCGGCCTCGGTAGCGTAGGGGCTAGAGTGCTAGCTCCGCGTGCCGAAGGCCGCCGGTTCGAATCCGGCCGCGGGCATGGATGTTAAGTGTTGTATGTCTGTGTGAACGTCCTGTCCGTCCTGTGGCGTCTATACACTGAAAGCAATTAAATCACCTTGAGCTGGCTGTATGGCCTCCGTTGCCAAATGCCATTAAAAAAAAAAAAAAAAAGTCCAAGCCTAAAAACTGCTAAACAGCTTATATCTGATAATTTTAATGGGAGAGAAGCATGGAGATTGCAGTGGATAGCCTCAGCCCCACCAGAATGGCACTCCTTGTTTGACAGTCAACAGGCACTAAAGGGACCTTCCTCGCAACACCTGGGCAGCTCTTAACAGAGTTAGGTCTGGTCATGGCAGATCTACTTCGGCTCTGTACACATGGGGAAGGAGAGATTAACCGAACTGCGACTGTGGTGAGGAAAAACAAACCATCCATCACGTGACATTTGATTGACAACTTCGAGCCTTCAGGGGATCACCGATAGACTCTATTAATATTTCAAATGAAGCTATAGATTCGCTGCACCATGTTGACTTTGAATTTTAATTTAATGTTACATTGTATTATTGATTTTGTGCATGGCCATAAGATAAATAAATAAATAAATTTCTCTGCGGCTGCCTAAATAAATAGAATTGTTGTTGTGTGTGTAGTGCTCATAACCTTATTTCGTAATTTGTACATATTTCGGTTTTGGTTTACACGCCAATACAGATGGAACATCTACTGAACTAACGTTGTCAAAATTAGGGAACCAATTAAATTAAAGATAAATTACGAATCCCAAAACTTTATGCTGTAGCGCGTGATATTGCTTTTATTCCTGGTCCAGGTCGCATTCAGCGCGATAAATACGGAACTACTTCCATCCGTATGAAATAACAGCTTCAGTAAGTAACTCGGCGCTTATGGAAGCAGCTAAAATTATTTACAACACTAAATTCGTCGTGAATTATTCTGAAAAAAAAATGTCAGTTGTCATTCTGGTCTTTCTGCATTTCGACCTAATCGCAGCTGCCACTAACATTGCTGTTGAAAATTCAAAGTTTCTATTACCCGCGCACGGAATACATTCACTCTAATGCTATTTAAACTTGACCGACTGGAAATATCTACAAGTGTCTGATATAATGACATCACTAATAAAAACAACTAATAATTAATATATTAATTTAAACGCAGTGCATAGTTTTATTTCAGTGTTTCGGCAAATCATTTCTTCGAGTATATCATAACAGCGATTTAAAATATCTACATCGAATATAAATATCTTGTAAGATTTTAAAAAATGACGTGTTGAACGCAGTATTTTAGCAGTCCGTTTCTTCGCTAACTAAATATAATTTTAATCAGATAACGCTTATAACCTTCAAAATGATGTAACGTCGATATTTCTTAGCTTTCTGCAACAACAGTATCGCTTTACGGAGGGTATAAAAAAAATCTACATCCAACGAATTTGAATTAATAAAAAGCAACTAAACTCGTCGATTACTTACCTGTCTTCAAGCGTGCAGGCGGCCCATTAACGCGTGGATGCTCAGCTAAATAGCACTGTTACTAAGTAACGGGCATAAAACTTGAACAGTATCGGTCATTGTTGTTCGGGCAGCGGAGACAAGAACCGTGACGTCAGAGTGCGACAGACATCGCGAACACAATAGATGGCATTTTATAAGGTGCAGACATTTGGGAATTGTGTCTCGAGCAACACATCAGGGATACGGCTTTGCAGGCACATACGTTCTCTTCAGCAAAATTTTATATAACGATTTTAAATAAATGTCGCGGTATTTCGTTGATACAGCGTTCAATTTCGGTCTTCAATGTTTAGCGTAAACCTGAGACTTCAAAAAACCTCACAGAAAAAAGTGCATAGGCGCGCTTCCAAAAGTCAGATGTCAGGGCGAAAGTATCAAAATGATACAGCAGTTAGAAACGCACACTTTTTTTTGTACTTTAATGATTAATATCAATTGTATGTATAACGGGCATTAAAGACAAACTTTCATTTCAACAAAAAAGAGGTTTCTTTATTTAACTAAGAGAAGGAAAAAAAAAATAATAATAAAACAAAAACAGGCGAATTCAAAACGAATTAAGGAGTTCTGGGCCCAAAAGAAGATGAAACGGGGATTCGAACCGGCGTCCTCCCGAATGCGAGACCAGTACGCTAACCGTTACACCACCACGCTCTCCTTCATTGCGAAGACAAACACCATCTACTATCTAAATCCAAATAGTGAACTTTGCACAGCCTTTTGGCGAAGTTCTTGACTCGTTTGGGTTTTCTAAGCATGGAGATGCAAACCTTCAGTGAGGATATGGTGAATAGTGGCTGATCAAAGGTCCAAATCCTGGTCTGCCGCGATGTTTTCTTCTGAACGATCACTATGATCTTGTGTAGTATTTTCCACAATTGAACCAACACCTTCGAATTTTTCGATTATTCTTTTCACATTTGAATAATTCGGAACATAATTTATATCGAAAATTGAATGCACTTTACGAACCGTGGTAACCAAACTTTCAAGGTAGGTAATTCGCAGATTAATGGACAACTAACCACCTTTTATCATAAATTAATCACAAGTACGTAAGTAGATGTAAAAATCATTATGACGCTAGGCAGAGATGCGACGTTAATTTTCTCAATGCGAGTGGGCTGTGCTCAGTATTCTGTTTACAAACCATTCCCTGTTCTGGAAGAAGTAGCGAAAAAACGAAGGGCAGAGAAATATATATTATATTTAAATCACAACCTGTGAGGTGGTTATTGGTATACACTTTAAAATCTTTTCAAAAGCCATCCTTTGCCATAAGTCTCATAATATGAAGCTATCAAGTCTGGCCTCGCATTCGGGGGGACGGTGGTTCGAATCCCCGTCCGGGCATCCAGATTTGGGTTTTCCATGGTTTCCCAAATCACTCCAGGCAAATGCCGGGATGCTTCCTTCAAAAGGCCATGGCGGAATTCCTTCCCATTCCTTGCCCCCCAACCTTTCCCGTCTCTAAAGACCTCGCTGTTAAAAGACGTAAAACAGTTAAAAAAAAAAGTAGCTATCAAGTCAGAAAAGGAAAAGACAAAGTATTTAAGTAACTGGAAAAACGGTGAATTCCGGAAGATTCAGACCGGTGCCATATCGCGTTCAGATTGGGTTTCTGTGCAGACTTGTGGTTTGTGGGTTTTGAGAAACTCTCCAAAGTGATACGTCTGTTATCTCTGGTCACCGGAAAACGCCTGCACTTATCTTTGACGCACCTTTATCAACACAATGTGCGCCCCTCTCTCGTGAAAGACGACAGCAGAGAAAATCTGCTAAACAGTATCGACAGTGGGTAGACTATTCGCCACGTGTTCGTGGTAGCGAAGGCTCGGCATGGTGTTAGTTAGTTCGAGCCCAGGAGGTCGAAGAATTTTCGGAATCCTAATGAAATACGTTTGTCGATGGATGCGTGATTTCTTACCTGGACAGTATCAGTATATCGTTGCAGTGAAGTAAGCGCCTGTTGAATAAGGGAATCGTAGTAAATCCATGTCTGTTCCTGATACACTGGCGCAATTAAAAGAGCAATACACAGACAGGAATTTCAGGAAACTTTGTAGATATATACAGGGTCTTACGTAGAAGAAATAATAACAAATTGAAATGGACCAGGGGGATTCTACGATAACCGTAGCGCTGCAATTTGATGATGGATTCTTATGTATCTCGACGAGACAAATTGAAAGTAAATAATAAAAAAATTTGATATCTCGCTTTGTTATCGAGATGTTGTATCTCAGACTTGACGTGACCTGGACCAGAATAAAAATTTCGCCATAGCCAAATTAGATGATGAATTCGTATGTAACACGACGAGACAAATCGAAAATAAAGAGTAAATTTTTTTCATATCTCGCTTTGTTCTGAAGATATTGTATCTCAAAATTGATGTGGTTAGGTTGAAATGCGGCCTGGACCAGAAGAAAATTTCGCCATAGCTAAATTGATGATTAATTCGTATGTAACGCGGCGAGACAAATCGAAAATAAAGAGTAAATTTTTTTCATATCTCGCTTTGTTCTGAAGATATTGTATCTCAAAATTGACGTGGTTAGGTGAAATGCGGCCTGGACCAGAAGAAAATTTCGCCATAGCTAAATTTGATGATGAATTCGTATGTAACGCGGCGAGACAAATCGAAAATAAAGAGTAAATTTTTTTCATATCTCGCTTTGTTCTGAAGATATTGTATCTCAAAATTGATGTGGTTAGGTTGAAATGCGGCCTGGACCAGATGAAAAATTTCGCCATAGCCAAATTAGATGATGAATTCGTATGTAACGCGACGAGACAAATCGAAAATAAACAGTACATTTTTTTATATCTCGATTAGTTTGTTGAAATTTGTATCTCAAAAGTGAGGATATCACAGTGAAAATTTTCTTCCTAGTGGTTGTTGTTAGGTTGAAATACGGCCTGTACCAGAAGAAACGTCAACAAAAGCACAAGGAACTATACCTATAACATGCTATATCTGGAAAACCAAGCGAGGTATCAAAAAATTTTACCCTTTATTTTCGATTTGTTTCGTCGAGTTCTGCAAGAATTCATCATCGAACTGCCTGGATCAGGCTAAGTTGTTTACCTCCAGATACAGCTATCTGTAACAAATGAGTCTACCTTGAGCACCTGTACATTATGGATCATTGCCGCCACGGAATCATTAAGTGTTGGTATGTCTTCTTGGGGACATCTGGGGACCGTGTGGTCCAAATTGTGATCGTAAACCTTGCAAGGCTTGTGTTGTGGTGGGTACAGTATGAGGACTGGCATTATCCTGTTGCAAGATGGTATTTGGATGGTGGACATGAAGGGTATCACAATAGGGTGCAGCACCCCGTCCACATAGTGGTGGGCTGTCATTGTGCCTTCAGCAACAACCAACTCAGTCCTGCTGTCGAAACTGACTGCCCCCAATCCATGACGCCAGTGGCAGAACCTGTGTGATGTTCTGAAATCACAGCAGAGTAAGCCGTTTCTCCACTACGCCTGTTAATCGTTATAAACGAATAAAGTAAGAAAACATCAAGACTGAATAAGAGACAAATGGCAGAGAAGCCAAAATATATATATATATATATATATATATATATATATAAAAGTTCCCGTTAAGGTGGTGTATTCCTGTGTTGGTGGTCTCGGGTTCGATCCCACCCAATGTTAACTTTTGTTCGTATTTTGTTCTCATTGCTATTCGCTTTTGCAGCATTACAATTTTGTTTTAAAACAAATTCATCGATTTATTTATTTTCTCTTGAGGAATACGGAAATGTTTAGATGATACTAATCATGAAAACACTTGAATCTCAAGTCCCGTGCACACCAGTAACATTTGACAGCAAATATCCTTCCACAACTATATACATTTATTATTATTATTATCATTGAAGCAGGAAAGCATATTTCCTTTACATTTGTAAATTCTGGTCTTTCCTCCACTAATTATTAAATATACCATGCATCTTTGCGTATTTGTTACTCCTAACTTTCAGACTATAACATATGCTACCACCCCAATTATGAAATTAATTATCATTTAAATATTATTTTGTTAATTTTAATTATCATTTAAATAATGATTGTAATGATGTACATGATATAATTTCTAACCTCGAGGAAACCACAGATTAACAAACATTGTTAGTGGGTAGTATATCTTTGAAAAGAATGAGATAGAAAATCTTTGGTCTGGTGAGAGAGATGCTTAAAGAAAAAGAAGTAGGAAGGTGTGTGTAAAAAGCTGTAGGTTTTAGACTGAGTGTCGCAGTAGAATTATATGAATATATTAGTAGTTCGAGAAGTGATGTATTATAATTGTGTTTTGTTTTGTCTGCGAGCTTTTGATTGATTTTTATTAAAAACAGCTGAGAATATACGTTAACGACTTGGTGTTGTAACTTTTGTAGAATTAGCGACCATTTGATGAGCTATTTTAATACCATTGGACCGAGCGGGGCGGTGTAACGGTTAGCGTTCTCGCCTCGCATTCGGGAGGACGGCGGTTCGAATCCCCGTCCGGGCATCCAGATTTGGGTTTTCCATGGTTTCCCCAAATCAATCCAGGCAAATGCCGGGATGCTTCCTTCAAAAGGCCATGGCCGAATTCCTTCCCATTCCTTGCCCCCATCCTTGCGCCCCATCCTTTCCCGTCTCTAAAGACCTCGATGTTAAAAAGAGCTGTAAAGCGGTTACAAAAAAACAAAAAATACCATTGAATATCTTTAAATATTTTTTTAAAAAAAGGTGACCTTTACTCTGTGTACGTGGATCAAAAGACGACTTATTTAGGGCCACGTCGTCGTAAGATCTACAGAGTTTCGAGCGAATAATTAATGAGATTTGCTCGACTTCAATTGGATGAATTTTAAATGTTTGGAGGTTACAAGACCCACGCGTAAAATTAAAACGTTCAGGCGTAATTATATTATAATTATGAAAATACAGATTTTATAGCTTACAGCCTACTCCAATACAATTTAAAACTGTAGAAGTGCCGGAATATTGTTTACCAAAATTGTGACATAGATTAATATAGGGTGTCCCAGAATTATCTTTACAACTTGAACATTGAATAAATTATGTTTGGAACGAGATATCACAATGCAGTTTTTTGCATGTTACAGAGTATCTCTCAAAGTTTTTTTCTGTTTCATTTCAGGTGCAGTTTGGTGACAAGTAGGTAGTTTATCACATTTATTGAAAATGTACACCCCACAGGAAAAAGCTCAGTGTGTTTTCTGGTTTAAAGAGACACGGATTACTTAACAGGCACGACATTCAAATTTGAGGTTCTGAACCTCCGCATGCATTTAGAGAGAGAGAGCGCGACAGCCCAAAGGTTAATGTGTGGTGCGGTGTTATGCACAGCCAAATCATTGTCCCCTTCTTCTTTGCTGAGAAGACAATCAAAAACCCAGTTTACTTGGATAAGCTAACAAATTTGTTGTTTCCCAACTGGAAGTCCTTCAACCAACAGTCTTCTTCCAACAGGATAGTGCACCTCCACATTGGACTCATGATGTCCGTGATTTTCTAGATAAACAATTTCCTGGTCGGTGGATAGGAAGAGGGGGTCCAATTGACTGGCCGCCTCGTTCACCTGACATAACCCCCTTGGATTTCTGTCTTTTTGGATATGTAAAAGACATCGTGTATCAAACCCCGGTTAGAAATTTGGCAAATCTCAGGCAGAGGATTTCTGCAGCAATTACGACAATTGATCAAGGGATGCTCCAAAGAAGTGTTCTAGAGACAGAAACAAAACTTTGAGAGATACTCTTCAAAATGCAAAAAACTGCATTGTGATATCTCGTTCAAAACATAATTTATTCAATGTCAAAGTTGTAAAGATAATTCTGGGACACCCTGTATAATTCTTGATTTTATTGTATTCATTACAATAACTTTTAAATATTACACAATGATCTTGATGTTCAGTAGGCACAGCAGTGATGCGTTACTAAGTGTTTTTGATCGTTCACTTGCTTGCTGATCCCCTGGATTGCCTGAAGTCGGAGCAGGCCATTAGGGGGCATCCATAAATTACGTGAGGTGTTTTTCCGGATTTCTGGACCCCCCCCCTCTCCCCTGGTGAGATTTCGTGAGATCTGGCCGGACCCCCCCCCTCTGGTGAGATCTGGTCCGTGAGAACCCCCCTAGAAATCGCCCTGGAAACTTTTTTTTTAGGTCCCATCCTAACTTTTTTGACGAAATACCCTCCTAAAATCGACTTTGCCGCAAATTTGAGACCTTTTTTTTGGCTCTACTGTCCCCAAATTTTTCGAAAAATCTCACGTGAGATTTCCGTAGACCCCCCCCCCTCCCCCCTGGTGAGATCTGGTGAGATTTCGCCGAACCCCCCCCCTCCCCTATTTCACCTCACGTAATTTATGGATGCCCCCTTATGTAGTAGCTGAGGAGCCTGTTGATTGGTCAGCAGCTGATGTTTCTTCATTTTCTGGCATTCCTCCCTTACCGGTGCTTGTAATACTTTTATCACCACTACTTTACAATTGGTATAAAGTTAGTAATTTTACGATAATCTTCACTTCTTTTGTTAAAGGAAAAACGCACGAACTAGAATTGTCTTTTACTTCGCGGTACTTCCCCTACACTGTTGCCACATCTTCTGAACTTCAGAAACTCTGAAACAGATCAACAATGCGACAGTAATTATAGCTGAAATTAATTATTAGAACTAAACCTTGAACATGCAAAACTGAAAACGAAGTACTGAAATGTATTTTTTTTTTTTTTAATCTGATGCTTGGGCTATTTTCTACGCCTTTGAGGGAAATTGCAGGCGTAAAATGAAAAAAGTTGAGGTGTAATTACGCCTAATACCCGGTCAATTTCGAGCAGTGCATAAAACGCTTGGCGTCCGGCTAAGGTCATTAGAGGCGGGATGGGACTGGGGATAAGGAACGGGAAGGAATTCAGCCATGTCCTTTTTGAACGAATCATTCCGGCATTCGCCTCGAGTGATTTGGGGATTTTTTATTATTTTATTTACCCTTCATTTATACAGCCTTATATCTTAGTGACTAAATTAGGTCCTACATATTAATTTTTACAATGTTGATTACATAGTGTTTTGAGATTTGTACAAAATATTTGCATGCAAGGAATTTGGCATACGGTTCCATTACACTTTGACTTACTGTCTAATTAATTCTATAATATTACATTTGGTCTTGCTTACAGTAATAACAGTTACAGCTGCTATTGCAACCTTTAATATTATATTGAATCACAAGTATCGCTTATTGTTATAGTGCTGGTGGTTTTTTATTGAAATATTCCAGTTATTCTTAGAGTATCCCATTATTCAGTTAGTTGCAGTTAACCCAGTTTGTACATATCTTTCTGTAATCTATCATTTAGCTATACCGGATTACTGGGTAATAACAATTGCTTATAAGTAACATTCACTTAATTTTATGTTCTCAGCCACTACAGTCCTGAGCCAGTTCGCATTTGCAGCATCCCGGCTTACCATAAATATGGAAATTAACTCCCAAATATTGTTATGATTCATTGTGTATTTGTGCAAAAGTCAGTGACTTATTCCCTCCACATTACAAACAAGATTGTTTTGGCTGTGGTAGAAGCGCTTTGTTTGTTGTAAGTGGTATGCTGACGTTTGCTCATTCTGCCACGCCATCGTTCCGACTCAGGATTTGGGGAAACCATGGAGAACCCAAAACTGGATGCCTGGACGGGGACTCGAACCCGCGTCCTCCAGAATGCGAGGCCGGAGCGTTAACCGTTCACCCACCACGCTCGGTCCGTAAAACCAAAGCTCCAAATTCGACCCATGCCAACGATGAGTGAAACTCACCAACGGCAACCGACGTCAAAATATTGGAAAAGGTGGAAGTTGGTATTCTTGGTGTAGTGAAGAAATTTTCTGTAAAAAGGTTCGGACGGTTCTTGATTCACTTCAGGATGACATTGAAATAACACCGTGTGGCAATGTGTGCTCCAGAACACTAAACCTTGGAGCTATCACAGTTTACATCTGTGATAAATGTTTCTTTTCTGTTCACGGACTCTGACAGACCTTGCTGTGATTATATTCCCCGGCTCCCTATCGCAACGTGAGTCCTTTACTCTCTGCTATCCGCAGCTTTGACTATCAAGATAAGGCGAGGAAACTGCTTGCATTTGCACTGTCTAATTATCCCTGAACACAAGTGATGAAGGACCAACTCGAAGACAGGGGCTCAAGTCCTGGTGAAGCTCATTTCGGTTATCAAATACAGTAGTTGCAGTGTCTACAAAGAACAGCGGCTAGATTTGTATGTGCAAACTATCGCAGGAACCAGTCAGTAACTGATATCGTAAACTTGGGACTCATTGGGGGAAAGGAATAGAGTGAAGAGAGTGTACAGGGCAAATGTTTGTGATTGGGCTTGCAAGGATATTGGTCGAAGAATTGGGAAAAGTGCATGGAAGGGGAAAGGCGACCATGACCACAAGCTTGCGCTCGATTTCATGCATAAGGGAGTGGGAAATTTTCTTTTGTTGGTAAGGGTGTCAGGGATTGGAACAAATTACCAAGTGAAGTGATGAATAATTTACCAAAAACGCTTTAGTAATTTAAAATTCAAATTTGTAAATCGTAAAAGTAAATGGAGAAGGAATGTAACAGTCGAATTATAAAAGAAAATTTTGAAAAAATAACATTAAAAGGGTTAGTTAGATGACTTGGGGAATTGCCTTTTTTAACTGCTTAAAGTCTCTTAACAGCGAGGTCTTTAGAGACGGGAAAGGATGGGGGGCAAGGAATGGGAAGGAATTTGGCCATGGCCAGTTGCCTGGAGTGATTTGAGAAACCATGGTAAACCCAAATCTGGATGCCCGGACGGGGATTCGAACCGGCGTCCTCCCGAATGCGAGGTCAGAACGCTAACCGTTACACCACCACTCTCCATCGCAATTAAAATTAATAATAACCTGGAATATTTCTCGGAGACGATCCTCTGCAAAGGTTGCACATACTGTGTTAGACCTTAGGGACTGTGCACATACTACGTGGCTCGGTCCAATAAAGGGGGGGGGGGTGGCTGGAAGGCTACGCTGGGCTACGTGGGAGGAAGGGAGGGGGGGAGGTTCAGAGCCAGGCCACGTAGCTTTCCTTTCATAACATTTTTCACAGTTAAAATGAGGAACAGAACTCACAACAGCATGTGAATATTTATTTCCCTCAGTTAATTATCTCTGTATGTAATTTACAATAGTTTGACAAGAGAAAACAGTACAAAATGTTTTCTGGAATCAAAAGGGAAAAAAGCTACGTGATACGGGAGTAGGGGAGGGGGGGGGGTTAGAGGCAAAAAACCAGATAGGGCTAGGTGGAGAGGGAGGGGGGGGGGGGGTTCACAGGAGGCCAAAATGGAGCTACGTGGTTTATGCACACTCCCTTATTACTATCAATGTTGACAACAATGTTGGCTGTATCATCTATACTGAATGCTCAACAGTTGTCTTGGGGCTTAGGAAGTTGTTTTCATACCATGAGTCGGTTCATGTTTATCGATACACTAGAAGATACAAATTGCCCATACTGTCATGGTCTACGAGATTTGCCCAAAAGTAACGGAAATTTTTATTTTTTGGGAAAGAATTTTATTTATTCATCTACATCGATGTTATCCCCTTCAAAATAGTCCCCATTAGACATTATACAGTTATGCCAGCGCTTCTTCCAAACTCTAACACACTTTTGGAACTTTGGAATAGCTTTGAGTTCTTTCAGCGATGCAATTTTTATCTCATCTATGCTTGTAAACCTGTGGCCCTTCAAGGTCCTCTTTATTTTTGGGAACCGAAAAAAGTCACACGGGCCATGTCGAATATGGAATATGGAAGCTAGGGCATCATTACAGTGTTGTTGTTGTTGTTGTTTTTTTTTTTTTTTTTTTTTTTTTTTTTTTTTTTTTTTTTTTTTTTTTTTTTTTTTTTTTGCCAAACAAGCTACGATGTGTTAGTAGGTAGAATATCGTGACGCAAAATCCATGCATTGTTTGCCACAATATAGCGGATTTTTCCAATAGGATCACATTATTTGAATTGCGCGCCATATTGACTGTTATGATTCGATAGGTCGATAATTGCGACAGGTCGATAGGAGATAGTAAACGCTGGGCGCTACACAATATAACAACGCATCCATATTGCTAAACTTTTCTATCAAAATGCTGAAAGTTTGGTTGACCTGATTCGTAAAGTGCTTTCAATTTTCAGTAAAAGTAATGTTCTTAATTTATTCTCTTATAAATACGTCATAGAAATTATCTAAAACGCTGTACAATTATAAGCATAAGTGTACCAAAGAAAAATACACAACCGCTGAAGATGCTTCGCAAATGAAGCGAAACGCGTTCGTAAAATGAAACAACAATTTCAATTGCATTGGCGTTGCAATCTATATATCTATAAATGAGAAAATGAGAAAGTTCGGATGTGTGTTTGGATGTACGTTGGCAATCAATCACGCCTTAATAACTCAACATATTTAAATGAAATTTGGCATGAAGTCAGATAATTGCGTGCGAAGTGCAATAGGATAGATTTTATCCCGCAAAAAACGCATAGTTCCTTTACAAATTGCCATTAATATCAATTCGGAAGCAACAAAGAGTTTCCTACTTCGTAGATAGCCGTGCCACGTTTACTCTTTGCTTTTTAAGTAAATCGCAAACCTACTTACATATGCAAGTTTGTGTTTAGTTTAAAAGCTATAAAACTGACGCGCACATGACAAATAATAGTTTTGAAGCAGGAAATATAAATCTGTTCTTAACCTTAACTTTAAAAAAGTAAGGTAGGTACTTTTGTCAAGTTCGCAAAGAGATGTTTTCATTTGCGTACATAAAATACTATGACATATCAAATATTACACCATAATTTCGTTCGTAATATATGCGTTATAATAAAAATAAAAAATCAAAGCTTGGAAAAAAAGTAAAATGCTATGAGTATACCAGCACGAAAGTCGGTTCACTGAAAGTGCAAAATGGTCGTGCCCCAAATGTCGTATTTATAAAAATGTAAAGGATTCCATTCTATCTCGGTTTAAGTTATTTCCTGTTTCTTTTTTGTTACTATACAGTCTGTGTATTACACATTATTTTTGCCGAAATTTAAAACTTAACCAACCCTTTTTAGTTTTTGTTCAGAATTTTTGTACGAATAGTACTGCTTTTTATTTACTGTTCAATATTCTGCAAATATCTATCGAACGCTACACTTAAAACGAATGTATTCAATGGGCTAATGTAGAAACTTATTGTTTCATGAAGTAACACTGAACGTCGTTTACAACACAATACACCTCATTTGCACGGAGCATAGCAACTAAATTCCTTCTGCCATCTCCTGTAACAAAAAACATTCTGGTCCAGGCGGCATTTCAACCAAACCACATTTCTGCTAATACTGCCGCTACAAAATCAAACGATACGAACACATCTCAACACATTAAATGCTCTGGACCTACATTTCGAGTGGTAACAGAATTTTCTATATCAAAATTCCTAATTAGTATATCATAAATTACTATCACAATTAATTTCATTATACACCTTACTAAATCACGAGCAATAAAAGTCACTTTATCACGATGTACATTTGACCTGCAATATTAACGATCGTAGAGAATTGTGGACTTTCCGTTGTACACTGTAAGTTAAAAGCATTTTAGCATACATTTTTTAATTACGTTACCTCAATAACTGTCATGAAGCTGACGACATAGTTCATGCGGCTGAATGTAGTTTTAGACGTATTCAGTATTTAATTTACTGCGTTAATAATAAGTCAAGTTTATTTCGCTATTCATGACGTCACTAACATACAATATAGTGAATGTATTAATGTGCGAGTGATAGAAGCTTTGATTTTCTAGCGGTAATTTTAAAACGGCCAGAATGAGAACTGAAACATTATTAGTTCTTCTTTCATGAGCGCCATTTTAGTGACATCATGTATCGCTTTGTACCGATATTGTATCAAAAGATCTATATTAAGCTTGGACGATTTAGCAGAACCATGCGGCGTTGCCCGAAGTAAATTTTTTAAATTTATCAATGTTTTATTCAGATAGTGGAGTGGCGGAAAAGCGGAGTGGCAATTCGCCGGTAATCATTCAATTCTGTATGCAGAATAAGAAACCGAATATGAAGAATCAATCTATTACTACTTTAATATTGAAATTTATATTTTAGCGCAGAATTAATGGATCGAAACGAATGAACTATAGTAAACTGGTCTATAGGCAATTCAATTGTTTCCAGAGACAGAGAAACCATTACCGCAATACCTCTGATTATTAGGGATAAAAGAATCAATTACTACTATACTTACTACTATAATATGTAAATTTCTGTTGATGGAACCAATATATCCTAAAAAAAAAAATCAGTATTCAAAGAGGAAATTAAATTCTTCTTTTTTAAAGTTTTTTTTTCAGGTACTCAATGCAAATCAAAATATTCATTTTTAGTATCGCAATTTTACTAATGGAAATGAACGTCCTTAGGCCACTTAAGTATTTATTTGCTGTTTGGATGTTAGTATTTTTTTGTTGTTGATATTTAGTCGATTCCATCAATGTATTGCTAATATTTTGACGTTTTGAGCTTCCATTAATTAAAACTATATTCATTTTTATTCGCGTGATGAAATTAGAAATTTTAAGAGATGTTGGGTAAACGAAATTCAAATCTTTCAAAGAAATGTAAGAAAACTAGGGCTATGAAAATAGCCAAAACCTAGGAGACAAATCCTCAATATTGTATATACGGATATATTAAACTGAAAATACTCCTTACAAACTGAATATTTTTACTGCTTTATCAATTCAGTGAAGTAGTTGTGGAACATAAATAGATTTTTGTTATTTTATTGCAACATTTATTACTACTATTACTAATAAAAATAGCTCTTAAATAAACTGTATGGTCGTATTGACCTGGTGACAAGACTTCTTTACGTCTCCGGAATCAGTCCCTTTCGTAGCCTCTTAACGTAACCCAGTAATCCTACCGGACATAGAGGACCCACAGTTCAACACGGAATCATAACAAAGTGAGCATTCTGGCGTAATTCACATCACACACCAACCTATGCCAGATGGGAAGGTCGAACTAGGGACCTTTGAAAATCCTCGCCAAGACTGGAATTCAAGCTGGGGACTTTTCCATCTCCAGATGGACGCCCTAACCACTGAGCAACCAGACCTCTCAAGAAAATCTTATATTACAACACTTTTCAACGCGGACGAAGTCGCGGGTAACTGCTAGTTATTCATAAAATTGATCCTATCGCAATTGAGGAAATGGTCCACAATGTCCAGATACGCAGATAACATTTATATCTGACTTCCTAGTGAGGTTGCACGGTTCGTAAATGGAATTTGCGATGTTTGAATTTATTATCAGGACGCAGCCATATCTCTCTTAGCAACCAACACAACAAACACAACAACCTATCGAAAACAAAACCTCAAGGAATCTATAAAATTATGCTTGCGTAACATAGAGTAACTTATTAATCCGTGATCACCACAAGCCGCTATCACTTAGACGTCCATTCAACAGATAACAGTCAGTAGATGAAAATTCGCAGACGGCAATTCATGATCGCGACGATGATGGTCACTTTATTAATGGGCGATTGTGAAGAAGTGCCTTGAGATATCAACTCCGCCATTACGCAAATCTCGTCGCGAGCTCCCCTACGACCAACTGACGAACCCCTGGGGGTTCCCGTACCCCACTTTGAGAAACGCTGCACTATACTGAACCCCATGATACCCTTATGGTGGCACAAGACGGGGCAAAATAAGCTATTTTCGTATATGGGTATTACGTAACAGAGAATTAAACGCCATTTTTAATTTAGTTCGTGGCGACTTTTTCGAAAAAGGAGAGTGCAAAACGTGGAGAGGACATTTTCGAAGTTTCGGGCAGCTCTAGAATGTCCCCTTGCACACCGTTAGATGTTTTCTATAAAATAAACTAAAGAAATTTTAAAGAAGTCAGGTCTAAAATATCGAGATAGAAGTATATAAACTATATAAGAATCAAGTGGCTACAATAAAAGTAGAGAATAGACATGCATCAGTTAATAAGGGTCTATCAATATTCAACTTGTATGTAGAAGAAGCAATAAAGGAAGTAAAAGAGATTTTGGAGTGAATATAAACCAAAGCAAGACACAGGTGATGAAATGTAGCAGAAATGATACCAATACTAGTAGATTAAATATAAAAATAGGATCGGATGCAATAGGAGAAGTAAGTGAATTCCGTTATTTGGGAAGTAAAATTACAACTGATGGCCAAAGCAGGAATGACGTTAAATGCAGAATAGCACTAGCAAAAAGAGCCTTCATGAAAAAGAGAAATCTTTAGTTTCAAATATTGATATAGGACTTAGAAAGACATTTTTAAAACTCTATGTGTGGAGCACAGCAGTTTAGGAATTCAAGAAAGAAAGAAACTTGAAGCATTTGAAATGTGGTGCTACAGAAGAATGCTGAAAATAAATGGACAGACAAAGTATGACATGAACGAGTTGGAAATGATGGGTGAGAAAAGAAGTTTGTGGAAGAAGCTTACAGAAAGAAGAGACAGGCTGGTAGGTCATATTTGGAGACATGCTGGATTGGTTAATTTGCTGGTGGAGGGAACAGTCGAAGGTAAGAACTGTAGAGGAAGACAGAGATTAGAATATATGAAGCAGATAATTGAGGACGTTGGTTGTAAGGGGTATTTAGAAATGAAGAGGTTGGCAGAGGATAGGAAGGAATGGAGGATTGCATCAAACCAGTCGAAAGACGGATGACAAAAAAAAAAAAATAAAGAAGAAAGGCGACCCGTGTTTCCAAGAGAAGAAAAGATATTATCCGTAAATAACTATAAACCATTACATAAAGCGGAGGCTCAAGCAAGGAACGATGCATGATGACAAATAAGAGCAGGAAGAGGCCGCTATGAATGGCTGCACGCTTGCTGCTTGTTAGGCGGGCGTCGCCGCCATTGCTTACGCTGAGCGTCACTACCCGTACCGACGCTCAGCGTCGGCCACGCCCCCTACCCAGCAGCCAATCACGGACGCCGGACTCTCAACAGGGAGGGTTCCAGGTAGATGACTGGACGGGGGGTGATTCTGCATATAGTCCAGGGTCCAAGTCCAATCCCGCTTTATTCCACTTGCATGGCGATGTATTCTGTCCGAGTTTGGTTCGTTTCGTCCACAGTTTTTCAGCCGTCTGCAGTCTGAAAGATGACTGGGGAACTGCGCCACTTTGGTAACCTGCCAGAAACTGGTGCTAACCTGTTGAAATTTACATCAGTCGCTTCGTCAACGTGTCCTCTTCACGTTTTGCTATCATACATTGCGGAAAAGTTGCCATGAATTTCATTAAAAATGCCGAAATATGACAGCGACGCACAGCCGTTAAATGCCGCCAATGTTGAAAAAATCAGTGACACTCTCTTAAATGTTGATTTAATCCTTTGTTGTAATGTTTTCATGCCATTTCAGCTCTACTCAGTTGTAAAAAGTCGCACAAAATTTACAAATAGGCAACATTTATCCGAGTTGTAATACGGTGATACCCGCCATCTTACATAGCAACGAGCAACCAGAGATAATCGATTGCTTCCATTGTAAACAAATACGCCTTTGGTTGGATGCCGCATAGCCAAAATTTCGTAATTTTTTTTCACTTGGTCCAGGCCTTATTTCAACCTAACCACGAAACTGTTTAGGTTGAAATGATCCCTGTACCGATAGTTTTTATGTTATTTTAGCAGTGCTGAAAGCATTTAGCAGGTGCTCAGTCTTTCATATTTAGGGATTTTTAATTAAATTTCTAGCGACTTTTCCACAATGTATGATCGCAAAACGTGAACATGACGAAGCGACTGATGTAAATTTCAACAGGTTAGTACCAGTTTCTGGAAGGTTACCAAAGTGTTGCAGTTCCCGATGACTGTTTTAATAGTTATACCAATTACATAGCATGTGCTGCAGTTCAGTATCAATATCAAAAGTGGGTGGTCCTTAGGGCTAGGATAAGTTTGGGGGCAAGGGTTTATTTATTTATTTATTGCTTCGGGCTTTATGGTGATGAGCGATAACGCTATGGCCTCGCATTCGGGAAGACGTGGGTTCGAATCCCCGTCTCGCCATCCAGATTTCTGTTTTCCCCAAATTGACTCCAAGCGAATAGCGGGATGCTTCCTTTAAAAGGCCAAGGCCGAATTCCTTCCCGTTCGTTGCCCCCAGTATTTTTTTCGCCTCTACTGACCTCAACGTTGACGGGGCGTTATGGCGTAAGCCAGAAAACAGACTCACTGAGCAAATAAAAAGTTGCTACCTCATTTCGACAGCTTAAGGTCCTGATTGTCACTCCTATTCAGTGTACAATTCCTAATCCCTCTACCAATATTCATCCGTGGTGTTATCGCGATTATACGCCTTGTAGACTTCCAGCAGTGCCTTCACCCTCCTCCTGTCTTCCATTGACAACCCAACTCCTTTATCATAGCAGCTAAGGAGCATCCATAAACTACGTGGATCCATTTTGGTCTCCCCTTTTCTCCTCACTTAACCTGACATGGCTTTTGCATCCCCCCCCCCCCCCCGCCAATGTGGCACGTAGCTTTTTCCGTATCAATTCCAGAAGACATTTTGTACAGATTTCTCTTAACAGACTATCTTCAAAATTATCGCGTAAATGACGAACACAACCAACACTTGCGTTATGTACTTTTCTATAATTATAAATACTCTGAATGAAAGGTTCACATTAGCCACTCCTGCACATGATCACAGATCGTGGTGGGTGAGCGGTTAACGTTCTGGCCTCGCATTCGGGAGGGCGCGGGTTCGAATCCCCGTCCGGGCATCCAGATTTGGGTTATCCATGGTTTCCCCAAATCACTCCAGGCGAATGCCGGGATGCTTCCTTCAAAAAGACCATGGCCGAATTCCTTCCCGTTCCTTGTCCACAGTCCCATCCCGCCTCTAATGACCATAGCCGTCGACGAGGCGTAAAGGGGGCATCCACAAACTACGTGAGGTGTTTTTCCGTATTTCTGGACCCCCCCCCTGGTGAGATTTTTTGTGATTTGGCCGGCCCCCCCCCCTCTGGTGAGATCTGGTCCGTGAGAACCCCCCCTAGAAATCGCCCTGGAAACTTTTGTAGACCTTTTTTTTAGGTCACACCCTAACTTTTTTGACGAAATACCCTCCTAAAATCGACTTTGGCGCAAATTGTAGACCTTTTTTTTTCTTTTGGCTCTACTGTCCCCAAATTTTTCGCAAAATCTCACTTGAGATTTCCGTAGACACCCCCCCTCCCCGCTGGTGAGATCTGGTGAGATTTCGCCGGACTCCCCCCCCCCCCATTTCACCTCACGTAATTAATGGATGTCCCCAAAGCCGTAAGTAAAAGAAAAAAATAATAATTTCGAAACACAAGTTTGGTTGCTGTTCTTTGCAGCTCCTGTATTTGGCACCTGACACGGTATTATGGTAGGTGGAGTGGCTTATCTGTATAGGCATGATTTCTGTGGTGCGGTGTAGCTACTCTCCTTTGCGACTCCTGTATTTGGCACCTGACACGGTATAATGGTAGGTGGAGTGGCTTGTCTGTGTAGCCATGATTTCTGTGGTGTGGTCTAGCCATGGAGGAAGGAATTATATGGAGGGGAAGTGACGTTAAATCGGTGAAGCAAGCACTAAACTCTCCCGCATGGTGGCAGCACCGGCAGCGACCATATGGCGCTTCCCAACAATTAAGGTATTCACATTGTGTTAGATGCAGTGATTATTTCATTTAGTATTGTGTATAAGTGTTTAAAAATGCCAGCTTGTGTTGCGTACGGTTGCACAAATAGGCCAGACAGGAAAGAACCTGGAATATCATTTCATAAGTAAGTTGAATTGTAATTATCGTTGTTGAAGTGAGCGGTAGACACCGCAAACTTTGCAGCACGTCTATAAATATTTAGTCATAGCTCTCAATGGGATGACTTTGTTATCAAATTTTTCTTGGTGTAGTGTAGAAAAATCAGCAAACTTGCTATTTTGCACATAATAGACTAGCATTATTTTTTAACGAGTGTTTAAAATGAGATTTAAAGGGGCGTGTTTTACTTCGCGATTCAGTGAATTTACTATTACGATTTCTTTCGTCACGTTGCTGATTATACTGACAATGGATGATGAAATTAACTGTTATGTGAGAAGCTGTGAGTTTTATTAATTTTTTAAATAGCTATTTCAGGCCATTGACTTAGGTTATTTTTAAAGCTTCATATAAGACTTGTTTCTGTTTGTAAATACGTCTATACCTATTTTTACCGATTTTGAAATCTTTCTCATCTATTTATGTCGAAACAGGTTCATGCAGAAATAAAAATGGGCTTCATAAATAAAGAAGTTATTGGCCTTTGAACAAAATCAATTTGGGGAATGTGTTTCTAATTTAGTCTCTTTTTTTTTGTACAACATTCTCCCCCCCCCCCCCCCCCGTATCTAAATCTAACATTTTATTTCTGGTACCAGCCTACAAAATGTCTGGGTTTCTCATCCCTAGAGTGGGTCCTCTTACTTTTTTTCTGGTCTAGGACACATTTCAGACTAACCACAAGTGGTAGTAATAAAACTGAAATATCCATTCTGCATGTCAACCATGTAATCATTGTGGCTTTGACAGAATTAATTTTTGGTCCAGCCTGCATCCAAACCTAAACCCCTCAATTTGGTTGTTGTATATCCCCCAAACTAAGCAAGATATCGAAAACATTTATTCCTTATTATCGAGTTTTTTCGTCGTGTTACATAAGAATCCATCATTAAATTTGACTTTTGCGAAAGTTTTCTTCTGCATTTCAACTCAAGACACCTCACTTTTGAGACAGTATATCTCGAGAACTAGGTGAAATATCGAAAAATTTTACTGTTTATTTTTTATTTGTCTCGTCTTTTTAAATAAAAATTCATCTTAAAATTTGACTTTGAATAATTTTTTCTTCTGAATTTCAACCAAAACCATTTCACATTTGAGACAGAATATCTCGAAAACTAAGCAGGATATCAAAAAATTTTATTCTTCATTTTTTATTTGTCTCATTGAGTTACATAATAATCCATCACCAGATTGCGGCGTCACGTTTATCCTAGAGTCCCCTTGAGGTGTTTGTACATATTCCCCGTGTTTGTTGGGAAGCGGTCAAGCCCCCACCACTCCTGCCATGCCCCCCCACTCCTCCGCCGGCCTGCTTCACTCCCATGCGTGGTAAAGGTCTCTTGCGTCGTCTCCATATTATTCCTTCCTCCATGGGTCTAGCTGCTCTGCTTTGCAGCTCCTGTATTTGGCACCTGACACGGTATTATGGTAGGTGGAGTGGCTTATCTGTGTAGTCGTGATTTCTGTGGCGCGGTGTAGTTGCGGCAACCTCGCTGCGACACGCACGCTGCCTGCGTGTCAAGGCACGCACGGTTCCAAAACAAAGACGAGAGTCACGCTGGCTCTACTCACTGCATCACCCGTGCTCTTGGAGCGTCCACAAACTACGTGGCTGGGGAGGGGGGGGGGCGTGGAAGGATCCGAAGCCAAGCTAATTAGTTTTTCATTCCTAGTACAACGTTACAGAATTCACAACAGCATGTGGATATTTATTTTCGCTATTTTACATCTATATCTATAAAACGAAAACCGGACATATTGTCGTATAAAAACTCGGAAACTACGGCGCAGATTTCGATGGAGTTTTCACAGTTTAAAGCTTAGAATCTTAATTCACTTGTCTGGCATGTCTTATGTTTCAACTTTAAATAATGTAGGAGCATTAAATGAAATTCTGAAGGTATGGTGAGAAATTCCACAGGAGGAATCACTAGATGCCGCATACTCTGCACTAAACACACAACACAATGTCTCTGACCATAGCCTTTAATTAAAGCAATAAGATAACTTATAGTAATAACTATTTTGCACACTAAACAAAACTTTAAGTATTCTTTCTTTTAATTCGATATATTCAATTTTTAAAAACCATAGCTTGAAGTATTCTTTCCTTTAATTCGGGATATCAATTTTTAAACGACATAGATAGTCGTAAAAACAACAGAGATTTTCTTTAAGCACGATCTCTGGACAATATCTCTGGCCTTCAGCATTAGTCTTCTGTTTACGATAATATTATTCCGGATTCACTTTTGATATTTTATCTGCAGAGTTAAAGGATCTGGGGTTTCGAGCCACAAGTATATCCATTCACTTCGCAATTGAATCAAATGTGAGTTTTTAACATAATCTAGGGTTGTTCAGTAATATAGTAATGAAATTTCTTAACCAAACTATCGAAGCTTGATATACATGAATCTTTTCGGACGAATGAAAATAGCATACGTGCAAATAAACTTCAGCCCACCAGTTTCTTGGTAGGGGGCGGGTGAATGTAAGTTTGCTTTAATTCCGAAAAAGTTGGCGCGTATTTTATGAAACTTTGTACAAATGTTTTGCGGGAATAAAAATAGGGTACGGTTAAATCTACGCCAACTATACTGGGCAACGCCGGGAACTCCGCTAGTATCCTAAATACTGACAGCGACACGCATGCGTGTGACTTGTAGTCATAGCGTTGTGTTGCACGTATCAGGCGCACTTGGACTAACCGACACAAGGCGGTGCATTACGATTCGAAAAACATTAGGCACGTGATGCCTAGACTAAAATTCGCTTACAGATGATTTTACACACCAGTGACACTTCGTATTGTTTTCATGTGTGTGTGTGTGTTTGTTGTTTTAATAAAATAAAATAAAAAAAACCTTGTTTTCATTCGGATGGTCCTCGTTTCACCACACCTCTCGTTGATAAAATAATTCCAATTTTGTTCTGTCAAGTGAATTTCAGTTTATCTTTGATTATATTTTATTTTCAACTTCAAAGCAAACGGTGAAATGGCGCTCTACAATAAACTATATGAGGCTTGCCGATTTTTTTAAAGCGAGTTTTTAGTATGCAAAACGGAATCTATGACCTACTTTTTTTATGCAGGACGATGAATGATTCCATGGTAATGTAGAAAGGAAGCTCACAAAACTGCAGCAAAATAAAATAAATTAAAAAAATGCAGCACTTCTTAGGTTTGTTTCTTTCACGCGGCCGATATCGTCGATTCCAGTTCATCAGTAAGTAAACAACCATGAATGAGATAAGGAGAATGTTATGATATCACCTCAAAAATAAAGGGATCCTTGATATTATCGGAGAAACAGGTATTTCCAATAATCGACCATTTGCAGGAATCGCTATTGTCGCCATTTCTTTCAGAATATTTTTGATTATAGAAAAGTGTATAAACTTTATACTTCTTTCTATAACCAAGTATCTCATTAATTTTTATCTGATTTTTCTATCTGTGTCTGTTAATTTGCTTTATGTATGTGTCATTATGCTATTGTAATTGTAATAAATAAAAATATGCGTGAATTTTTTATCGCCTTTTTATTCACTACTACCTGCTATTTCTTACCTACGGCCCGCGACCTGATTAAGTCACGAAATTACGCCCTCAGCTAAGCAAAGGTTGCCCATACCTGGTATAAAGCATATATCGGCTGTGGTCATTATATACCCAATAATTTTAACGACAGTCTGGTAACAGAAAACAGCGCAATATGTCGTCTGAAATTAACAGAGCAAAGGCAAAGTTCCGAACTGAAAGGGGGGGGGGAAGGAGGAGAAGAGGGGGAGGTCATATCAAAAGCCAAGTGAGGTAAAATAGGGGGGGGGGGGCCTGGCGAAATCTAACGTAATCTTTTTAATTCCTTGAAGAACAGGAGAGAAAAAAAGAAGAAGTTACGAAAAAAAACCATTTCCGGTTCGGGTGTTAGGATTCTCGGCATGGAGTTATTGCACACGCGTGTACAGGGCTACAACGAGTTGCTTTCCTCAGTTTGTTTTTGGGAGTATACTTTTCGTCGAAGTCGAGGTCATTAAAGGCAGGAGACAATCGTAGAGAAGGAACGGGAAGGAATTCGGCCATGGCTTCTGGCCTCGCAATCGGGAGAACGGCGGTTCGAATCCCCGTCCGGGCATCCAGATTTGGGTTTTACATGGTTTCCCAAATCACATCAAGGCAAATGCCGGGATGCTTCCTTCAAAAGGCCATGGCCGAATTCCTTCCCATTCCTTGCCTCCTATCCTTTCCCGTCTCTAAAGACCTCGCTGTTAGAGAGACGTTAAACAGATAAAAAAAATCTATTATTTTTATTTTATTTAATTAATTTATTTATTTATTATTGCAGCTATATCGATTCTTTTTTCAGGATGCAGCCTCAAAGTCTAATGAGCTATATATTACAATTAAATTCTACATAGTTTTGTTGTAGTTTTTCCAGGCTGATCGATCTTGAGCCGCCCTCTTCCAGTTCACGCCTGTAACTCGACGTATATCCTTATCCCAGCGATCCGGGGGTCTTCCTCTTGCTCTTTTCAGGTTCCTTGGTATCCAATACACTACTGCCGTAGTTCATATTTCATCTCTTTTACGAGCAATATGACCAGCTCATTGCGATTTTTGGGTCATGACTCTTTATAAGATGTCTGTCACTTTAGTTATTGAACGAATGTGCACGGCCCTTTTCCTGTCTCTTCTTGTAAACCCTAGCATTGCTCTTTTCAAACTTCGCTGGGCAGTTCTCAGTTTTTGCTTCGTGTGACTGTTTAGGGTCCAAGTCTGGCAGGCATATGTGAGGATCGGTAATACACATTGTTCAAATACCTGTTTTTTAAGATGTACTGGCATGTTAGATTTGAAAACTATAAAATTTCTTCCGTATGCTCTCCAGCCCAGTTTTATGCGTTTGTAGATATCAGACTTTGAGTCGCCATTCATGTTGATTTTTTATATGTACATATAAGATAATTTATCTATGTTCTTGTGTAAATCTAATTATTGTTAATATTTTTTTTTTTTTTTTTTTTTTTGTGGTTCGATAATTTTTTTAAAGTTTGTTTTTATTTGTTCTCAAATTCTTCCTGTCCCCTTCTTTTATCCTTTGTCATCAATTCTGATAATACCTTTCCTTCTTGTACATTTCTTCCCATTCCTTCATTTATTCTATCATCTGTTCTGATCGATATAGTTTCTCTGTTTTAACACCTTCTGCAAAATGTCTAATTTTTTGCCGGGAATTGGTTTTTTATTTTTTCTGTTGTAGCTGAGTTTATAACCCACTAAATATTGACAGAAACCTTCGACGAAATTGGAGCAAAGACCGTGTTATATATCTCATACACTGAGATTAGAATATATGAAGCAGATAATTGAGGACTTGGGTTCTAACGGAAATGTTGAGATCTAAAGGTTACCGCAAGATAGAAAGGGATGGAAGATTGCATCAAACCTGTCGAAAGACTGATGTCAGCAAAAAAAAAAAAAAAAAAAAAAAAAAAAAAAAAAAAAAAAAAAAAAAAAAAAAAAAAAAACACACACACACACACACACACACACACACGCGCACACTGCGCACAAACACGACAGAGAAAAGTACAAAACCGCAACAGGGAAAGATAGGACGTGTTTATAAATTTAAGTATTTGGGAGAACACTAATTACTGAATCTGTACGGCGTAGTTTGACTTGCTAATGCCAGCAGGTTTGGAGTATGACCTGGTCTGCAAGCGACGGAGTGTGTCGCCGGGTGTTCCACTGTCGGCGGACGCGACTGTACCGCGGTGATAACGACTATCGCGGCTCGGCTGAGAGGATATCAGCTATCAGCCCGCCAGCCTTCACCTTACGTGACCGCGACACAAACCAGATTCGATACTGCGGGAGAATCGTTTAATATCCCCCATGTTTGTTCAATCTCTGACTGGAGTATCGAATTCCAATCACGGAGTGAGATCCGAAACACTCGCCTTAAGTGTTGGGAGTGTACAAGGTGTGTATTGCTGATGAAGAGTGGAAAGTTATTGGTGGGAGAATTAAGAGAAGCGTAAAGATAACCATGATCTCAAACTAGCACTTGATTTAAGGTATAAGGGAGTGTTCATAAACCACGTAGCTCCATTTTGGTCTCTGTGAACGCCCTCTCCCCCCTACGTAACCCAACGTGTCTTTTGCCTCTACCCTCCCCCCCCCCCCCTTTCCACGTAGCACGTAGCTTTTTTCCCTATTGATTTGGGAGCGTGCACAAACTACGTGGTCGGTCCAGTGGGGGTAGGAGTTAGCTGGAAGGCTACGCTGGGCTACGTGGGGGGAAGGGAGGGGGGGTTCCGAGCCAGGCCACGTAGCTTTCCTTTGATAACATTTTTCACAGTTAAAATGAGGAACAGAACACTCAACAGTATGTGAATATTTATTTCCCTCAGTTAATTATCACCGTATGCACATAATTTACAATAGTCTGATAAGAGAAAACAGTACAAAATGTCTTCTGGAATCAAAAGGGAAAATAGCTACGTGCTACGTGGGGCAAAAGCCAAGTAGGGCTACGTGGGGGGTAGGGGGGGTTCACAGGAGGCCAAAATAGAGCTACGTGGTTTATGCACGCTCCATTTCAGAAGACATTTTGTACTGTTTTCTCTTGCCAGACTAGGGGGCATCCATAAATTACGTGAGGTGATTTTCCGGATTTCCGGACCCCCAATTCCCCTCTGGTAAGATCTGGTCAGTGAAACCCCCCCCCCCCTAGAAATCGCCCTCGAAACTTTTGGAGACATTTTTTTTTATCTCACCCCTCAAAATCTGGTCCCAATCCCACTTTTCGACGAAATACCCCCCTAAAATCGACTTTCGCGCAATTTGTAGACCTTTTTTTTTAGCTCTACAGTCCAAATAATTTTTAACCCAAAACCTCACGTGAGATTTCCGTAGCACCCCCCCCCCCTTGGTGAGATTTGTTGAGATTTCGTCGGCCCCCCCCCCCATTTCACCTCAAGTAATTTATGCATGCCCCCCTATCGTAAATAACATACAGAGATAGTTAAATGACGAAAATATATATCCACATGCTGTTGAGTGTTCTGTATTTTATTTTAACTGTGACAAATACAGTAGTATGAATGAAAAGCTACGTGGCCTGGCTCGAATTGTTCGTATTGTTTTGATGGTTTGAAATAAAGCTGTTTTGATTCCCACGTGTGACCACACAACTACTGATATAATAGTCCTAATTTTCTTATTTCCAGTGAATTTCAGTGCAATTTTAGTTATAGTGCTCGTTGAAGGTTTTTTCAAGATCAAAGTGTGGTGTATTTGCGCTGTGAAATAAATTTTACGACGCTTATCGCAAATATTTTTCCAATGACTTTTCATCATCCAATCAGCTATAGAAATCTTTTAATCAGATCAGAGAGTCATTCCCTAGTAATGTAGCAAGATATGTGATATAACTGCAGCAAAATAAAACAAAAAACACATCAGTTTTTAGTTTTTTTACGCGTCAGGCATAGTTTGTTCTATTTTATCAATTAATGAACAAGGATGAATGAGATAGTGAGAATGTTTTTAGTAACATCTCAAGGAGAACAGGATCCATGACTGTGCCCTTTGAAAGGGGTTTTCCAAATAATGAATCATTTTCAGGAGTGGCTAGAATCAACATTTCAATCAGAATATATGTAATTATATAAAATATTCATATAGACCCAATCATTTTAACGGTAGACCGTCAAGAGAAACAATAGAAAATGTCTTCTGGAATTAATAGAGGAAATAGCTACGTGCTAGACCGGGAGAGGTGGGGGGGGGGGGGGGGAGTAGAGGCAAAAACCAGGCAAGACTACGTGAGGGGGAGGGAGGGGGGAGCGGGTTCCATGGAGACCAAAATGAAGTTGCGTAGTTTATGGACGCTCCTTAATATATTATGAGACCGCCACCTTGAGTGACGTCATCTTGGAGGGAAAGCGTAAGTGCGATGTTGAAGGAGTTAGGTTGGGAAGACCTGGAACACCGAAGGCGTTGCTCTCGACGGAAGCTAATTGAAAAATTTATGACTGACATATTTCGAAATAACAGCAAACAAATTTTACTACCAGCAATATTCCTATCTCGGAATGACCGTCAAAATAAGATAAGAGAAATCATGGCCAGAACCGATTCTTTTCTGTATTCATTTTTTCCACGAGCGATTAGGGAATGGAATAGAAAGGATTTACAGGGTGCGTAAATTTAAAATGCGACAGGAGTAGCTTCCGATAAAGCACTCCGGCCATCCTGATCTGGGTTTTCCATGGTTTCCCTAGATCACTCCAGGCGAATGCTGGGATGGTTCCTCACATTAGCCCATGGGCGCCTCCTGCCATATCCTGTATATCCCTTCCAAACTATTACCCTTTCCGATATGAGCAATGCACCCTCTGCCACACACTTTTAGTGAATCGCGGAGTAACAATAATAATATACAGTGAAAAGTTTAATGCTTTACGCTGCTTTAAAATGAAAAAAAAAAAAAGAACACAAGCACGAAGCATGGTGGGTGAGTGGCCTCTCATTCGGGAGGACGCCGGTTCGAATCCCCGTCCGGGAGTCCAGAAATGGGTTTCCCCAAATCACTGCAAGCGAATGCTATGATGGTTCCTTTAAAAGGCCATGGCCGAATTCATTCCCGTTCCTTTCCCGCCTCTATTGACCTCGATGTTGACTAGGTGTCAAGCCACAAGCTTTAACTCTCTGAAAATGCATTTATTTCAGTTCCATCATACTTAGTAATAAAATTTTAATGTTTAGATTGTGACTGCGTTTCTTAAGCAGTTTACGACTACAATTTGCACCCTTGTGAGGTCTCGACAGAGACCTAATGGGGCTTGAATATTGTATTTATTCTTAGTACGCAGCGTATTTTCGTATCTCAACTGAGAGATGTCGCCAAGTCTTCACGTTAATTTCTTCTGGTTGGTTAATCACCGCCTCCTCCGCGAACTCTCTACACCAGAAGGCTGTTAAGAAGGCCGTAAACTGCAGAACACCTTGTCGAGTGACTTCGCAGCTGATGTCTAGGTGTGTTCCAACGTCGAGACAACTAACTGCGTCGCGCAGGATCCTGGAAGCGGCTGCGGCGTTGATTGTCAACTTCCGTAAGAGGCGACGACGGTGGGAAAGAAAGAAGATAGCCTACGTGACCGAGGTCGCTAGCGTGCAGTAATTACGTGAGGTGAAATAGGGGACGGGGGGGGGGGGGGTCCGGCGAAATATCACGTGAAATTTTGTAATTCCTGAAGCACAGTAGAGCTAACAATAACAAAAAAAAGGTCCACTGACGTCACGGATATGGACTTTAGGGTGGGGGGGGGGGGGTATAATGTCTAGTGAACGCGGATACCGACTTGGGGTTAGGGGGGTTTATAACCGCTTCGGAAGCAGAAGACCTATTAAAGAAAGGGTATAAAAATTACAAGGTTGGTCAGTAGGGGAAGGGATGTCAGTCAAAATCTCAAGTCGTTTTAGGGGCGGAAGGGGGGGCCGAGGTCCGACCAGATCTCACCAAATCTCACTAGAAGGGGGGGGGGATCCGAAATTCCGGAAAAACACCTACGTAATTAATGGACACCCCTGACAGCTCCTGGTTCCTGTTGATAGTGTATCCGTGTTATTTAGAGAAGATCGGTACAAATTATCCTCTTTCAACACATGCAAGCCGTTACCTCGGATAAACTATAGTGCGCGTCACGAACGAAGGCGGGTGGCGCAGAGAGAGAGAGAAATAGGGTTGACATAGAATATCCGACGTTGCCGCGTTTAACTATTCGCAGTACAGTTCTAAGGCTAGTATCACACGCTTTAGCAGTTCCCTCTTGAGCTTTGGCAACGTCGCAGATCGGGCCTCTCGCGTCTGCTTCGCGCTTAAAATGCTTATATACTTTAAAAACTTGGTTTTTGCTTTGACTATGCAGAACCTTACGCTTATGCTGCTCATCTTCAATTATTTAGAATAGGAATTATTGCAATGCTCACTGATTTACAGCTGTACAATTCACAAACATATCGCATTCAACACTCGTGTTAACGCGACAGGCTCTGGATTGTTACTGAATGTGATTGGCTACTGGCAGAGTGATGACGTACATGCGCATAACCTCGCTAAACTGGGCCGCCATCGTTCCTGACGCGCAGTATAATTGGGAGGTATGTTTACATAGCCTGAAAATGAAAAAAAAAAAAAAACTCACTGTTCTGGTCGAGATATTACTGATTTTAATTAATATCTCTCACTGACACACCTGTTAAAACACTTATGTTACGCTGAAACACGTTTCCGATACATTTCGCAAGTTATTTTAGCTTGTGTACTGAGAGCCTGTATACAACCTTCTCCAAGCGCCGCGATACACAGTGTACCGCGTCCTGTCTTGCTACATACAATACAGTAGCACAATCGGCAGTCGCTGCCCACACAGCTGTACTGGCCGGCGTCAAAGATTGTTACTTGAATATAACAACACTATGCTACCGCTTTTACTAAACAAAATACGGACTGTGGAAACTCAACAATAACACATATCAAGTTACCAACGTGACTGCAAATATTCAGGATACTTCTAACTAATAAATTCAAACTAATTCAGTATTAATAATAATAGTAAATCAATAATAAAAATTATTTATTTATTGTATGGCTCAGCAACTAATACAATGCAAATAAATACCGGTATATGCAATACATACGTGGACAAGAACGTTCGTAGCGATCACAAATCGATGTCCAGTTGTTGCAGCCATGCTACGAAGGAAGTTGTATCGCTGAAAACATCTTGAAATGGTTCACCACGCTTTCTGAGAGGACATTCCTTGTTGATGTGCTGCACACTCTGGGAAGGAGCTCCGCAGTCACAGGCAGGATAATCCTGAAGACCACACTTAGGGGGCATCCATAAATTACGTGAGGTGTTTTTTCCTGATTTCCGGACCCCCCCTCCCTCTGGTGAGACTTCGTGAGATTTGCCCCCCTCCCCCCCTCTCTGGTGAGATCTGGTCCGTGAGACCCCCGTAGAAATCGTCCTCGCAACTTTTTGAGACCCTTTTTTTTATATCTCACGCTTCCAAAGCCGATGACACCCCCCTCTACAGTTTAACAAAAATTTCCAAAACCTCACGTGAGATTTCCGTTGACCCCCCCCCCCCTCCCCTTGGTGAGATTTCGCCTGACCCCCCCCCCCTATTTTAGCTCACGTAATTTATGTACGTCCCCATATGGCGTTGCATTTGGCGGGGCCTGTTGTTAGGTGATTTTGTTTGACCTACTGGTCTCTCTTCAGGTGGAATCCGGAAGTCCAGATAAAGGATCTGGATTATCTTGGTGTTTCACAGATGCAGATTTGCAATTTTATCGCCATTTTTCCTTGACATCGAAGTCAAATACGTCATGCCATACTGGATTTCTGGATTTAAGACGAGTTGGGGGTAGGTCATTTAAGACCTCGTGGATTGGGAGATCCTGTGAATGGTCAGGATGGTGTAGTTTTATCCACTCACGTGCCGTTGCTTCTTGGCGTCTTACCTCTGGAGGTGGTATTTTGCTGATTAGGTGTGACCAGGGGACTGGGGTGGATTTTAGGGTGCCAGTTATTACTCTCATACACTCATTCAGGTTAACGTCTATTTTTCTAGTGTGAGCACTACGTTGCCACACTGGAGCACAGTACTCAGCAACAGGGTAACATGGAATAAAAATGATTGGAGTGTTATCGATAATGTTACAGTTCAAACCAGTTATTCAGCGAATCTTCAACGTTTCTTCACGTAACTTGGTACATTCAACACAGCGCGCCCTTAACTGATCGCTGGAACACCGTCTTCCGTAAGGCGCGTTCCCACGATCCCTTGTAACGAAGGCGAGTCGGGACGGGACCTCATTAGCCGAAGTGTAGGGACGACCGCAAGCAACAGGTTAGTCCTAGCTTACCTCGCCGCCACCTCTCCACCACGTTGCCTAGTGTCGTTTGGCACAGAGCACTTTACAGCAACAGAAGGGGTGCGCACCGCTGCTGCAAACCGATGGCAACAGCGCACCGCTACACACGCCTGTGATGTTTACCGACTCAGAGTGGGTAGCTGCGTCTCGTCTCCGCTAGCAGAGGCGGCCCTGTTCCCATGGCGTGTGGTCGAGTATTCGTCCCGTCCCGTCCCATCTCGCCTTCGTTACAAGGGATCGTGGGAACGCGCCTTAAGATGAGGAACAGCACCAAGTCGGCGTGCTACATCACCTACTGCCCAGTGCATTCGGAGCAGACTTTTTTTTTATTAATTATTAATTTAATTGCGTTGGAGCACACGCTCTCGTGACAATTACCTTAGTCATCTAATTACCACTTTTTATTTATTTTTTAATCATCTTGTATAATTTGAGTGTTATATCCATCCAACATTTACTTTTCCGATTTACAAATTTTAGTTTTAAATTTCTTCGCCGTTTTTGGTAAATTATTAATCACTTGGTAATTTGTTCGTATCCTTCACACACCTACCCACACCGTTATGACTGAAATCGAATGCCAGCTTGTGGTCATGGTCATCTTTTCCGTTCCATACATTGCTTTCAATTCTTACACCAATATCCGTCCAAGCCCGATTATCAACATATGCCTTCTACACTCCCATGATCCTCTTCACTCTCCTCCTTTGCTCCACTGACTCCCAATCCAGCTCCTTTATCATATTAGTTTCTGACTGGGTCCTGTTTACACAAACAAATCTAGCTGTTCCTCTTTGCACGCGCACCATCTCTTTTTATTTATTTATTTTCAAATAGTCTATGCCTAATATATATATATATATACATTACAATTCATACATCACATTAAAGATGAAAGAGAAAAAAACAAATAAGCAAGGTGTTAATCCTTCACAAGAAAATATTACAATCTCTCTCCTCTAGTTGTTTACCAAGCTTTTCTCTGAAACTTGCAACAGTTCTGGTCCTTTTCGTTTCTTCAGGTAATTTTTATATATTTTTAAACCTTTGTGCAACACTATTTTCTGTGCTTTACTACTTCAATTATAATTTGAATGGAAATGATTTGGCTGCCTTGTCTAATAATTATGTACATCATTCTTCTTTTGAACAAATCTAGACACATATCTTGGTAATAATTACACTTTCCAATCTATATAAAAAATTCAGTACATCTCTAATTATTTCCTTGTCGATATTCAAATATCCTAAGTCCTTAAGCATCTTACTGACATTCAGTTCGTCTTTTATTTAGAACAGCCCTCATTCCGTTATTAAAATTATTTTACAACTTCATGATTTCTCTTTTGTTTGGCATGATTAACAATGTGGAGCAGTATCTTATGTGAGGCAGGAGAAATGCTTTGATACTCAAAATGTGGATCCCAAACTACACCACCATATACAACCAATGGTCTTACCAAAGTTTTGTAACCCAACTCCCTAACTTCTCTGGTACATCTTCTCATCACTCTCTCCAACAAGTGCAGAATTTTGAAACCTTTTCCTACTACCTGACCAATGTGCTCTGTCCAATCGAGTTTGTTATCAAACGTTATGCCAAGATATTTATACCTCAGGCATCCAACAAGCAATTCTTATAATCATAATTAACCTTTAGTTTTTATCCGGGTACCTAATAAGCTGACTCTTCTTGGCATTTATCTTCATTCCATGCTGACCTACCCAGTTAGATATTCTGGCCCTGCGACTGTTCAGCCCTCTCTCGTTTTGCGATGGAGCAACTGTGATCGTGGGCGGATGGCGAAGACCTCCACTTTGTCTGAGTGCTGCGTTTTGACCTCGAAGTGAACAGCCGCCATTCTGTTCTTCGCAGATCGCGAATTTCGCACAGCCACGAGCGTGGGCTCTTCTTCAAACACCCGCTGTGTGTTTGCGGCGCTAGTCAAAAAGTAAAGCAAGGATTCGACACCCTTGCCTGTTCTTATTGACACAGCGAAATGTTCCGTTTTGGAGCTTGCTGAATAAGCAGGACGTCATGCCAACCTGCTCATCGTTTGCGAGGGAAACTAACTTTTCCAAGTCTCTTGGCTGTCCGGGTGATGCTGTGTCGTGATTTGTAGCGCGGACGTTTTGGCCGAAATTCTGCGGTCTTCTTAGGAATGGACAAATGAAAAAATATATCGATACATATCGTATCGATATTTACAAACTGTTTAGATATATATCGGAGAAAATATCGATATCCATCGATATATATATCGATATCAGTATATATCGATATCAGTATATATCGATATATATTGATATCAGTATATATCGATATATATCGATATCAGTATATATCGGAGAATAAGTATCGATACATCGATTTTTACCTAAAGCCGGTAATTATTTTAAAATATTCCCAAAATTTATTGAAACATTTAAGAAAATTAAACACAAAATTACGGATATTTTTATTAATTTATTATTTTTACAATCTATCAAATCAGTCTGATATACATTTCAAAAGAACTCTGTGTTTTACTTGTTCTCAAGTTGTCCGGTGCCGCCAACTTAACTGCAGAAGCCACTCTTTCGGACGACTAAGAAGGAACTTGGCGTATCAGGTATTTCGTCGACGCATTAACTGTTATTCATCAATGAAAAATAAAACCAGTTGAAAACAGAAGCTGTTAATTTACATCAACCCTCAACTCGCAACACGGGTGCTTAGTCAGTATTCTTCAACTATAAAAATAACCTAACCGTTAACATTCAAATACGTTGACAAAAAAAAAAAAAAAAAAAAAAAAAAAAAAAAAAAAAATGGTTTTAACGTAAACCTCTTAAAATTTAACAGCTTCTTTTAACCTCTTAATTGTTGATAAACTGCTGTTAAATTACGATTAATTTAAAGTTTTCAGAAGATCGGATATGTACGTATTTTTATCCAATACATATGTAATGTATTTAATTTGGTACTGAATTGCATTCGTACGAAAAATGTCGAATTTGTTCTTAAGATTGATACTGCAAATAAAATATAGATTTTTGATATATCGAAAATGAAAATTTTTGCTGTAAATATCGATTATTTTATAAAAAATATCGATATATTTTGCTCAACCTAGGTCTTCTTGTGTTCGTAGTGGGTGCCTTCGAAATCATAACATCTCATTTGAACGATTAATGTGAGATATATTTTTTTGAAAATTATAGTCAACATACTGAAAAAACTTCACATAGACACGATATTGTAGGTACTATGAATAAACTTCCCCTAGGACTGAGAACGCGAGGCAGTAAGGTATATATATCCTACATTGAGGTATATACAGTGTATCTGTGTATCGAACAGGCGACCTTTCGCTCCGCAGTGAAACACCTCAACTATCGAGCCATCAGACCGCTACAGATATACTGTTAACATTAGCATGTCGGCGGCGCTAACTAAGATTTTATCCATCCAAAAAGGGTCCAACGCGCATATCGTAAGCGCAACATGTCATACATACCATGTCGGTGACGGCAAGTCACGAACTCACAGATTTACCCCCGTCCCAAAATCGCCTAACTCGCCTATAGAAGTTTTCACTTCAAAAAAAAAAAAAATTCCCAGGTGTAGCAACTGTATGAAATCTTCTCTGGCTTGCCAGCGGGGGAAGAGTGAGTCTGGGAGCGGGTTCGAAACGTCGTATGAAGTTGGCGGTAAGCCCGAGAACATTTTATACAAATTCTGTGACCCTTGGGCCATTTAGTGATGCAATAAGGTCTTTGATTCGGAGATGTTAAGTTGGCGGTAAGCCCGAGAACATTTTATACAAATTGTGATCCTTGAGCCATTTACTGATGCAATAAGTTCTTTGATTCGGAGATGTAAAGTTGGCGGTAAGCCCGAGAACATTTTATACAAATTGTGATGCTTGGGCCATTTAGTGATGCAATAAGGTCTTAGATTCGGAGATGTAAAAGCCCGAGAACATTTTATACAAATCCTTGAGCCATTTACTGATGCAATAAGTTCTTTGATTCGGAGATGTAAAGTTGGCGGTAAGCCCGAGAACATTTTATACAAATTGTGATGCTTGGGCCATTTAGTGATGCAATAAGGTCTTAGATTCGGAGATGTAAAAGCTCGACAACATTATATACAAATCCTTGGGCCATTTTGTGATGCAATAAGGTGTTTGATTCGGAGGTGTCATGCAGGACCGTGTGTTCCGAATTGATGCTGGATTTTGCTCTTCTTGGTAGAGCTGGATCGCGTGGCTTGTGTTGTGGCTGAGCCGCTCTCCTTGGCTCAGCGTGTGCATCCACTTAGCGCCTCCCTCTCCTGTGCGCTCACCTTGGCTGCACTAACCAAACACTACAACACAGACGCTGCCTCGCGAACACACTACTCCGACGTTTCCGAGCCGCCTTCCAGCTATTATGAGCTTAGGGCAACTATTTCACAACTGAGCAATCAACAGCTTCCGGTAATAAAGAAACATCCGATTAAATCCATAAAAAAATGTGATTTACAGTCCCGAACTACAGACTGCGCATAAAATTTATTTCAGTAAAAACTTTTTTTCTCCCGTGTATTAGATGAAATATGACGCAAAAAATCGTAATAATACGTAAACAATGGCCAATCAGATACTAACACTGTATTTTTTGGTTCAAAGGTCAGAATAAAGATAAAAGTAAAGATAAAGTTTCGGTGCTCAATTTAGTTGTTTTCTGTTTTTAATAAACGTCTATTCTTCCTCTTTTGTTTCACCCTCTTTGGGGTACGAAGAATCAGTCAATTCTTTGCATGGTTATTTATTTATCGTATGGCAATTCAGACACTTTTAAGATATATACAATGCAACATTACAAGATTAAATACTTATATCTAGTTTATTGATTCCTGAGTTGCCAGCAGGAATTCCACAGGATCACCACTGTAAGATCTTATAGGACATTCTTCAATAATATGACCAACAGTCTGAATCTCTCCTCATTCGCATAAGGGGAATGGTTGCTCGCCCCACGTGTACAGGGCGTGTGCGCATCTGCCATGCCGAGTTCTGATTCTGTTGAGTGTGGACCAAGTTTTACGAGGTAAATCAAAACCTGGTGGCTTTACTGTAATGCAAGGTAAGCTGCTGTTTTGGTGTACAGTCCACTCCTGCATCCAAGCTTTGGTGATGTTAAAATCTGCACGAATAGCATCCCTTGCCGATTTCACTGGCGGTTTTCTAGAGTGAAGCCTGTTGATGTTGGCATCCTTAGTATCTTGGTGGATCGGTAAGTTTCTGTTATCCATTATCCTCTTGTACTCACGTGTAAGAGCATTTATCCGTCACAGGTTAGGTGGTGGTATGTGGCTCAATATCGAGAGCCATCTTGTGGGAGTTGTCTTGATCACTCCTGCAATCATACGCATAGCATAATTAAGTTGGGTGTCCACTTTTCTCACGTGCGGGCTATTCAACCAGACCGGGGCACAGTACTCGGCAGCCGAGAAGACAAGACCCAGAGCACAGGAGCGGAGAGTGGAGGCCAATGCACCCCAGGAGGTACCACATAGTTTTTGAATGATATTGTTTCTTGTTTTTAGCTTCTCGGTGATTTTCGTTAGATGTGCATTAAAGGATAATGTTCGGCCAAGGGTAACACCGAGGTACTTTGGTGTCTTATTGTGGGTAAGAATGGTTTCTTCGAACCGTATGTTAAGTTCCCTTCCAGCGAGTTTACTACTTAGATGGAAGCAGGTAACCTCCGTTTTAGAAGCATGGTGTTCCTTCCTTTGCGCCCAGTATTTCTTCATCCTCTCGGAATTCCTTTTTCTCTCCTCTTCCGAGATGATGGATTTTGACTTGATTTTAGATTTTTCTTGGAACCTTATCTTTTCATCTGTTCTATCAAGTAATGACTTTTCTGTAATTTTTAATTATCTTAGGTCTTTTCCAATTTCTGTGAACCAATTAGGCTTAGTTATGCGGTTCCGGAAAAAATAAAAAAATTGTTTGTACTAGAGGACATTCTAAGAAGATGCCCGTAGAAATTTAGTCTCCTTTTGCACATAGTACTGTATCTGAGAGTTTTTCAATTCTATTTTCTAGTCTATTATTATGTATAATTATGCACATTTTACTTAAACCCATTCATTATTAGTTATTACAATATATTTTATATTAATAACTTTTAAATATTTCTAATTCAGTGATTTTATTTCAATTTACTTTCTGCGATTGTTAAACCCAACCCTAGTATGTGATGGAAGTACTAGTCACCTAGCGTACTGAAGGTAAAAAAAAAAAAAAGAAGAAATTAGTAATAAGTGATTTTAAGTAATGTTTATTACATATTTTGCAAAGGGTCTTCACTCTTGCACCATAGCTTTTAAAAAGCCTTTTCTGCGTTGTCTACTTTTTATTTACCTTTTTGGCGTATGCATTTACGCCTCATCGACGTTTGTGTCATTAGAGGCGGTATAGGACTGGGGACAAAGAACGGGAAGGAATTCGGCCTTGACCTTTTGAAGGAAGCGTCCCGGTATTCGCCTGGAGTGATTTGGGGAAACCAAGGAAAACCCAAATCTGGATGCCCGGACGGGGATTCGAACCGGCTTCCTCCCGAATACGAGGCCAGAGCGTTAACCACTCACCGACCACGCTCTGTTTAATTGTTTTAATACACTACTCACACGTTAGTACCCTAGACGGTGTTTCGCCACAATTACAGTTATTTCACATTATCTTTTATAGCTTTCTCCGTATCCTTTTGCCAAAGACTGTATTTGCACCGTCTGTTATTCTTTATGCAACTTGTGGTGTGGTTTCTTCAGTCGTATTTTCCACTGAGCAGTGATGGATGAACGGTAAATGCTCTGGCCTCGCATTCGGGAGGACGCCGGTTCGAATCCCCGTCCGGGCATTCAGATTCGAGATTTCCATGGTTTCTCCAAATCACTCCAGGCGAACGGCGGGATGCTTCCTTGAAAATTCCGTGGCCAAATTCCTTCCCGTTCCTTGTCTCCAGTCCCATCCCGCCTCTAATGACACAAACGTCGACGAGGCGTAAAGCCATAAGTAAAAATAAATAAATAAACGTGTCGCACCAATAGTATCTCTCTTTACCTGATATAAAATATTGACGGCAATACTACGATACCTGAGCCACTGAAATTTGATGAATTTAATGGTTCATTCTTATACGAGGATGGTCTGAAAAGTTTCCGACCTAATAAAGATACAAGACTTTTTTCTGATTTTTTATTTTTTTATTTTTCAACATAGACTCCTTGTAACTCTACACACTTCTCCCAGCGATGCTCCCATCTCTGTAACCCGTCCAAATAGTACTCGGCGTTTTTCTCTGCAAAATAATTGTTCACGAAGGTGACTGCCTCTTCATCTGACGAAAATCTCTGTCCTCCGAGCGCAATTTTTAGACGAGGGAACAAAAAGAAGTCGCTTGGGGCTAGATCTGGTGAGTAAGGCGGATGGTCAAGCAGTTCAAACCGTAATTCGTGAATTTTCACCATGGCAACCGCTGAGGTGTGAGACGGTGCGTTGTCTTGGTGAAACAGGATTTTCTTTTTCTGCAAATGTGGACGTTTTTCCGCAAGTTCTGCCTTCAGCTTGTCAAGTAATGATGCGTAGTATGCTCCTGTAATGGTTTTTCCTTTTTGAAGGTAATCGATTAAAATAACTCCAAGACTATCCCAAAAAACAGTCGCCAGCACTTTCCCAGTTTTTGGAGCCGGTTCACCCTTTGCAGTCCACTGTTTCGACTGTATTTTTGTTTCGGTCGTATAATGGTGTATCCAAGTTTCATCTACAGTAATTAATCGGCGTCAAAACTTGGATTTATTGCGCCTAAACTGCGCCAACAGAGCGTTGGAAATGTTCATTCGAACACGTTTTTGGTCTAATGTGAGCAAACGCGGCACCCAACGCGCGGACAGCTTTCTCATACCTAAATGTTGATTTAATATGTAAGAAACACGTTCTTTTGAACTGTTCATAACCTCTCACTTTACTTCGGCATTCGTCTAGCACCAATTGATGAACTTTGGCGATGTTTTCGTCGGTATTTGCAGTTTTTTGACATCCTGAACGTTCCTCGTCTCCCAAGCTCTTACGGCCACGTTTAAATTCAACTGCCCAAAATTTCACTGTGGTAAGTGATGGTGCAAAGTCCCCATACACAGAATCCATCTCATCTTTGATTTGCGTAGGCGTATTGCCTTTCAAAAACAAATATTTAATGACAGTTTGGTACTCGATTTTGACCATTTTCACAAAAACACTCACATCAAACCACTGTACATAACAACTGCGCGTTAATGGCTGATACTTTGGTGAATAACTGAAAACAGATAAACAACGAAATTCACTAGCTTTTATTTACGAGTGCTGCCATCTTTACGTTGAGGTCGGAAACTTTTCAGACCACCCTCGTATATCTCAACGAGACTAATCGAAAGAGAAGAATAAATTGTTTTAATATCTCCATTAGTTCGCGAGGTATCGAAAGTTCAAAATCAGTTGCGGGTATAATTCCGTGTTCTTTTGGTGACGTTACTCTTCTGGTCCAGGGCGTATTTAGATCTAACCACCACAGCTAGGGAAAAAAAGAACACCTATTGCGCATCTTTATCGTGTAGTTCCTAGCGACTTTTTTTCTAACCCAGGCAGCATGTCAACCTAACCACCTAAGTTTTGAGATACGATATCTCGAGAACTAAGAGCGGTATCAAAAAATGGAATTCTTTACTTTCAATTTGTCTCTTCGGGTTACAGAAGAATTCATCATCGCATATGGCGTTGGCGAAATTTTTCCAGGCCGCTTTTCAACCTAACCACATCAATATATCGAGAACTATGTGAGATATCAAAAAAAATTCATTGTGTACTTTCGTTTTGTATCAGATATATACGAATCGACCACAAAATTTATCCAATTTCAGTGTCTCTGATATCGTAGATTCCCCCTATGGGGCCATCCACAAATTATGTCACACGAATTTCATGATTTTTGGACCCGTCCCTCCCCCCATGTCACAGGTTGTCACATTTGTGGGACCCCCCTTTCCCTCCCCTGGTGTGACGTCACATATTTTAAAATTTATAAATTAAAACAGCCCTTCCAAAATAATTTATGTATTTCTAGTTCAAAAAATGATATCAACAATACATCAAACATTTAAGAAAATATAAAAATCGAATTAATGATACAAAATTGAGTCATCATGTGTCCATGGATTTTGAACCCATTCCTTGATACTGTTTATTATTGACATAATAGTCACTTCATTCTTGATTTCGGTAGTGTTGGGAACATTCGATATGTCAACATCATCTTCCGCCACGTGCCAAACAGTGATACAAATTATGCATGTGACGTCACAAGGTTTATGACACCTTCGCCCCCCCCCACTTGTCGTAGGATGTCACACATTGTTGACCCCCTCCCTCCCCCCCCCCCTTTCAAGGTGTGGCGTAATTTACGGATGGTCCCTATTCACTCTCCACCTTTTCTTTCTCTCGTCTATTAGGAGAGATTGAACTATTTGTTCAACAACATTAATAACTTCGATTTTCACTAAACTTCACATTCATGCAACAACTTTTTATAGCATTATACTGCACTCAATTCATTCCTCAATATGAGTATACTTCTGGTATCTTAAAGCCCATTTATTTAACCATATTTTGCAGCTACCACCGCCGTCTTAAAAAATGCATCTCTCGTATCATTATTTTTTTCTCTATTTTTTCCTAGTTACAATATAATCTCTTTGTCATCGCATATCCCATGGCCTACTTTACTCCTTGAAGCCAAGGATGATCGAAAATTGATACTATTTGACATTTATTCAGACAAAATTCATGTATGTATTAAAAAAAACATTAATATTTACTTATAAATTCGTTTTGGCGTGATGTAAGTAAATTACATGTCTATGAAATGATATATAAAAACAAACAGAAAAAACTATAATGGCTCTCAGAATATATATATATTTTTAAATTTCGGTAATCATATTTTCACGGCACATTCATTACACAAGTCATAAACTTCTCTATTTAATGATGCAAATTATTTTTGTTAGGAGTTTTTGCATAACTGAAAATTCCAGCAATATTGCTACAATCTTCCCGTAAACTAGAAAAATACTTATAACAGTAAATTTTGAAAGAATTTTCGAATCAATAGCTTCGGAAACAGAGGAGGTGGGGGGAGAGGAGAGAATGATATTTTGTATAGCTTTTCGGCAAAAGCACCGACAGATCATAAAAAAGGAAAATCGGTAAGTTCTCAATTTTCATTTCACATCCATCAAGATAATCTAAAGAAAATTTCTCCGTAGCATGTGGGGTACACAGCCCCATTAAATGTGAGATTTATTATTATTATAAGAATAATTTGTTATTAAGTAATTATGATTAAATACAGTAACTTTGGACATTTAAGTTTCAAGGAAAGTGAAAGTCAAGCCTGAGAAAAGAACATCTCTGACTATGAGTGGGTGTTGAAAAAAAGATGGCTTGAGAAGCACGAATGAAAGTCCTGGAGGGAGGAGCGCAAAATTGTAATTCAATGTTGAAAAAGATAAGCCCGAGTGCAAAGGAAAAGTGTAACTATTGTGTTCAGATTGAATAATATTTGTAAACATCATGCCAAAAGAGAAATGGATAGTAATTGTTATTATGAAAATGTAATAATCTGAGTTGATGTTTGAAATATAATTTATTTCATTTGAAAGATAATTTACTTTTTGCCGTGGTATCAAGTCCAGTAACAGATATCTATATATATAAAGATGAATGTATGTATGTATGTTTGTTTGTTCTTCATACAAATCCACAGTTTTCATCCCATCTCGAATAAAACTTTGCACACTTATCCTTTGAAACAAGGAGAAAAATACTGTCTACATTTGGTTGAAAAATTATCTGTATAAATAACACATGTTCTCTTATAGTTTCGAAAAATTACTGAATGGCGATAGACAGACACGTTGGATATGGAGGTCTCTGTACTGCCTTTCGAAACAGCGGTCAGGTAGCTCAGTGGTTAAAGCGCTTACTTACTGGTTTTTGGATCGTTGCCTCCGGTTCAAATCTCCGTGTAGGCAAAAGATTTTTGAAAATTGTTTTTGATCGTAAGAGTCACGCCTGGGCCGTCGGTTATTCGGATTGAATGTTAAACTGTAGATATCGCAAATTTAGGGGTTCAATGCGAGGCAAATCGTAGTCTTGCAATGCTGTAGGTGTACACTTTTTTACGTTATAATGATCCCTCAGGGGTTGTTCGCAGTCAGTGTGTGTGTGATCTGCAGTAATAATACTATAAATGCGGAAGCAAGTCTCTGTCTTTTTGTTAAGTTTTGACGACTAAATGCCTATTCCGATCGATATTGACGGAATTTGACAGGAAAATCTGTAGGGAGGGCATAGGACATTTTTTTCGGTATAATTAACAGTTGTAGTCACGAAATTTTAAGAACTCATCGAATGGTGACAGAGAGTCGGATGTGTGTGTTAGTCTGTAATGTTACGTCGGTTGCTCAAGGTGTGCTTCTCGCGCATTATGTTTATTATTTGTTAATAAATTTCGTTTAGAGAAAAAACGTATTATTTAGTACAGATGTCGATTTTCTCTGTCCTATTACTTTGTGTCTGCTTAAATGTTTCTGGCACCAGTTTTGCCTTCTTTTTTGACATGCCTTGCGGGCGTAAACTGGCCTAAGTTGAGCACTAGGAGAGCACGAGCCGCTAAAGTTATTAGAACGCAAGAATCGGATGCTCATGTTGAAGAAAGAAGAAAAGACCAAGCTGAAATAAAGCTGCCCTTAGTTAACATCCTCCCCCCAACATCCCTTCACCTTCGTTTGTTTTTAAATATATTGGAAATTGATTATCTTCGAGAGGCAGGTTTGATGGTAGAATGATATTGTGATGGCTTTCCTGTCATATTATGCTGACTCAGTGTTGTTTGGGACCAATCCTTCGTTACCAACAACTTTCTATATTCAATTCTGGCAAAGAAATTCTTAATCCACGTGAACGAAGTCGCGGGTATCAGCTAGTAGATGATAAATAAAGATCCTGTAGTACTGATCCAAAACTGGAAATAGTAAAATATACATATTTTTTTTTTTAAATAGGTAGGAAACCTTATAAGATATACATTTTTTTTTTTTGCTTGAGGGTTCACGCCTCGTCAATGTCGAGGTCATTAGAGACGGGAATTCGGTCGTTGAAGGGACCATCCGGCATTGGCGTGGAAAACCGAAATCCGCATGGCCCGGCGGGGATTCGAACCCCAGACGCCAGATCCTCAGAGAGGATAAGAGACTCCAGACAAAAAGGAAGATGCGTGGGACTGTATGGAAGACGTTGCCTCTGTTTACGTGAAGTCGGAGCAGTCATTTCCTGGAGGCAAAATTAATTGCGTTGCGCCGTGCTGTGTAGATTGCGGGAAGATAAGAGAACGCTTTTGATGTTCGGTTGATAAGCGCTTTTTCATTACGTAAACAGTCGGTCTGGTACAACACGAAACACGAGCTTTTAATGAATGTTTAGTTGAATATGCACAAGTCGCTAGTCGTGCTAGCGGGACAGTGCCGCAAGGATCAGTTCTAAGACCATTAGTTTCTGCTACTGTGTAAAGCTTCTTTGATGAATCTTACCTGACAACATTGCTTTGTTAGTGCTCAGAATTTCAAATTCAGTATGAAGAAATCATGAAGCAACTAAGGAATCTAAAAAAGGGACCGTTGTGGGTAACATTACTACAAATGCCTTGAAGATGGTAGGATGTGACATTGTACCTTAAGTTGAAACATTATTTAAATTGAGTCTTGATACTTCCTGCTTACCAGAGGACTGGAATAGTGCGATAGTAGTACCGGTACATAAAGGAGGGGTGAGAAATAGAGTCGAAAATTATAGGCCAATCAGTTTGACATCAGTGGTAGGTAAATTAATGGATAGATTGATATGCAACCACATCAGAAATATGTGTGAGGAACGTAAGTGGTTTTCAAGCAGGCAATATGGGTTCAGGCAAGGATATTCATGCGAATCTCAGTTGGTGGGATATATGCAAGATATTTCAAATGAAATGGACAGGGGAGGCCAAATTGATAGTCTAGCACTAGATATTTCGAAAGCTTTTGACAGAGAGAGCTAAATAAGATAAAAACTATCGGAGTTGATGAAAAGGTGATTTGCTGGGTAGAAGAATTCTTTAAAGCAAAAAGATATGGTAAGAAATGCAGTATCAAAAGAAGTAGGAGTGAACATGGGGCGGGGTTCCGCAGGGTAGCGTATTGGGACCATTGCTATTCGTTATTCTAATGAATGATTGTGTTGATGGTTTACTATCAGACGTTAGCTTGTTTGCAGATGATATAATGCTACTTAACAGTACCTTCCACGGTAGCGAAGAGGATAGAGTACTGGCCTCGCGTGACGAAGGTCGCCGATTCGAGTCCGGCCGAGGGCATGGATGTTTAAGTGTTACGTGTCTTGAATGTCCTGTCTGTCCTGTGGTGTCCATACTTAGAAGCAACAATATATATACTGGATGATTGATTCACTGGAAGCTACGTTAATCACATTGAGCTGGCTGTATGGCCTCAGTTGCCGAATGCCATTAAAAAAAAAATAAAATAATAATAATAATAGGATCAAAACGATAGAAGACTGTAAACAGCTGCAGGGTGATCTGGACAGGCTATCTCGTTGAGTTGGTAAATGTGGGATGAAGATAAACGCAGAGAATAGTCAGGTTGATAGACAAATAAAAAACTAAGGGTTAACGATGATTATAAGGTGGGGAAGTGGGGAAGAAATTGCTTGTGTAAGACTCGAAATCTAAATACCTTGCATAACGTTTGATAACAAGCTTAACTGGGCAGGACGCATTGGACAGGTCGTAGGAAAAGGTTTCAAAATCCTTCACCCTGTTGGAAAGTGTTGGAGTGATGAGGGCTTGTACGAGAGAAGTAAAGGAATTGGATAAAACACTTGTTAAACCATTGCTTGAATATGGTAGTGTAGTATGGGACCTACATTTTGAGTGTCAAATACAGGAGTTGGAGAGGGTGCAGAGAAGGGCTGCTAGATTTGTTTCTGGAAATTATCGCAGAACACAATCAGTGACGGATATGATAAAGGAGCTGGAATGGGATTAATTGCAAGACAGGAGGAGGATGAGGAGGGTCATGGGAGTGTAAAAGTCCTATATTGGTGATGAGGCATGGAAAGATATTGGTGTAAGAATGAAAAAGTAATGCATGGAAGGGAAAGGTGACCATGACCACAAGCTGGCACTCGATTTATGGCATAACGGTGTGGTAAAATTTTCTTTTGTAGGGAAGGGTATTAAAAATTGGATTAAATTACCAAGGGAAATGATTAATAATCTACCAATAACAATGGAAGAACTTAAAGTTCAAATTAGTAGAGGGCAAATGTAAGTGGGAAGAGGAAAGGAGAAAATTGGGTGTGAAGGGAAATTGCCACCAAAGCGTGCACCCCATCACATTTATATCAAATTAAAAAAAATTAAAAACGAATGTTATTAAAACTCGTATCAGTACAATATGTTGAAGACATTTCAACTCTTTGATTCTGGGCTATCCTTGCGGATAAAACACGGTGAACCGTTAAAATTTAATAGTGAGATTAGTGATTTTGAGTAGGATGAAAAATATAAACGGTTCATTTGTAATTTGTTGAACCTGTTTAGCTTGCTTTGTTTATGGTTTAACGCCTCGAGATGATTAGAGGCGGGAATGGACGGGGGTAAGGAACTGGAAGGAATTCGACTCTGTCTTTTTATTCCCCTGGAGTGATTTCGAAAAACCGTTTAAAACGGAAATCTGGGTGGTCTGTCGAGGAATCGAACCCATGAACTCGTTTATTCTAGTAATTTAAATATGTAGCGTATTAACTGAAATACGGAATATAGTAACCGTGGAAAACATGTCATATTACTCCTGGAGGGACAAGCTCAGGGGTTAAAACAAATAACACAATATGCCATTCCAAATTAACAGATCATCAAAAATGAAGAATTTAATTTTTATAAAGATAC